>CATIWO010703219.1:0-23044 GCA_949673435.1 Macaranga tanarius | reverse complement strand
AGAGAGTCTTCTTCTTCCCTAGTTCATGTATGAACATTCCTATATCACAAGTGTTGTGATATCTCTTTCTATCCATCTTCCTTGAGTGCAAACACTAGAGTTCCACAACATCCAAGATCAAATAAGCTTTTACAAGCTCTTGGGGTCATCTAAGAGAGGCTTGTGGGAGAGCTACATCGATCTTGGAAATCAACCAAGTGCAATCCGTGTGTCACAAGCTAGAGGCTTCACGTTTGGGGAGCTCGGAGCTAGTGGATCGCAACGATTAAAAACATATCGAGTGTTTTACAAACTAAGGAGTATTGTAAGTGTTACTTGACTCTTAGTATGTAGGGCTTGTAATATGATTATATGTCTTTTTGATTGTTGCTAAAGTATTATCCATGATGCATGATATGTTAGCTATATAAATTGCATGTGATTTGGATCTTGTGGCATGAATGGATTCTAACTTGGTGCAAGAGTTGCATGCAACTAAAAATTTTAAAATTCTGCATATTTGGTTGCTTAGAACTTCCATTCCCTTCAAATGTTACATGCAATTAAATTTTTAAATTCTGCATTTTTTATTGTTACACTATCACACTTTCCTTCAGCAATTCAACAAGGTTGGCAATTTCATAGTTCAGACTTGATAGAAAACGTGCCATAGTAGCCTCTCTATCCTTCTCAATGTTTGCTCGAATCATGGCCATCTCCATCTCTTGATGATACTCTTTAAGACTTCTAGATCCTTGGGTCAGTCTTTGTAGCCTATTATATAGCTCCCTATAATAGTGTTGAGGTACAAATCTCTTCTTCATTATGGTTTTCATCTCAAACCATGATGAAATAGGACCTTCTCTACTTCTATGCCTAATGGAGGTAAATTGATCCCACCATACACTGGCATAGTCAATGAACTCCACGGCTGCCCACTTTACCTTCTTTTCTTTGGTGTAGTTATGGTAATTGAACACATGCTCAACCTTTTTTTCCCATTCCAAGTAAGCCTCCGGATCACTCTTACCTTGGAAAGCTGGAATCTTCATTTTGATTAATCCTAAATTTCCATCATTGGACTTGCTCTTGTTGGTACGTGTAGATCCCTCTTCGGCTGCCTCCTTTTTAAATCATTGAAAAGAATGCATTTGGTGTCCCTTACTCGAATAGGGGTACCTAACTCCAACCTCTTGTGGACCTTTTGACTTTCACTCCTCATATCCTCTCGTTCAGCCAACATTTTTTGCAATATTCCTTGTATTGCCTCTAATGTAATATTCTCTTTTGTATCCATGATATATATTTGAAAGAAAATTGAACTCACAAATCAAGCACATGCAAGAATTCCCTTTGATTTCTTAATTGAGCTAAACCTCTACTACTTTTGAGAGCATTATAATTCAGACCATGACAACTAAAGCTAATAGTGAAAGAAAACAAAAAGGATCAACTCTGAAAGCCTTTAAACACCTTATGAGCTTAAATCACAAATTATGTGATTTTTGGGGCTATTTTGGGTGATTTCAAGTATAATAGAATTTTTAGGCTGTTTGTGCACGAATTTTGTTGTATTTTTAGGTTTTTAATAGGGTCTAGAAATATTAGATGAAGAAAATTATGGTTCTAAAAAAGAGATCAAATTTTTGGATGTTGAAAAGTGAAAAATGGGTAGAAATAAGGGTTCAAAGATGAAGAATGATGCTAGGATAGGTATGCAAAGAAAAATAAGGTGAAGATATAAAAATTTGATGAGATTTCACGGGCTGGAATGCTTACTCACAAATTTTGTTAATGCAATGGGCTATGGTTAATATGGCTTCCTTGATGTTGTTGAGGCCGAATCACTTGATACAATTTTTTATGCGAATGAAGTTGATGATGTCAATTTTTCTTGTAAGTTTTTTTAATGCACAAATACTACGCCAGGGATAGATAGCTTATAATAGAGCTAGTGCTCTGATACCAAATCTAATACAACCTTCTAGTTATCTAACAACTAAGAACTGTAACAATTTATTAGAACCGTTGCCCAAAGATCTATCTAGCATAAACCAGAAAGGAATTAAAACCCAATAGTTATCCAATAGCTAAGAACTCTAATTATCAAAGGGTTGAATTCGCAACACGCTCGAAGAAAATTCAAAGATAGCTCTTGCAAGAACTCAAGAAAATTCAAATCTGAATTTGAAAATAATTAATATCAATCTCTTTCAAAAATAATATTTGTACAAGTATTTATAGACTTTTAATCCTAAACCTAAACTAATTCTAAAAGAAAACAACTCTATAGGAATAAACAATTATACTCCTAATTAATATAGAAAACAGAAAGAAAACTCCTATTTGAATACAAAAATTGGATAAAATGTCATTGTCGAGGGACATGCATGTAAAATAAGACACGATCATGTTTCGACTATGATTTTGAGATAGAATGTTACACGACCTGATGACTATTCAGACACGGGCATGTCTCTAGCCGTGTATCTTACTGGACATTTTAGGCACCTTGAATAAGGGCATGTGTGTGGCCTGTGTACCCTACTGGCTATTTTAGGTACTTAAAATATAGGCGTACAGAAGTCCATACGGGTGTGTATCGACTTGGACATAACTAACTAAGTTAATTGGCTTAGTTTCCACCATATCGCTTCCACCTTATACCATATGCTCGAGATTCTCTTGTGCAAGTCCTATGATGGCCTCTTTTATGCTTTTAGCTCTCGATCTCATTATAAGTCCTGCACCATAGCTCAAAGGATTTGAATTTGGTGTAGTGTCCCTATGTCGATATGCATCAAGACTATAGGTAAGTTTTGAGCAAATATACAAAGACATTCAACTAATGTTACAAAAACATGCCACATCTATTTACAACCTTGAAGCACAAATAAGGTAAATTAACAACATTTTATCTTCACATCATTGGCTTCTTGGCTTCTTTCAATTTATTTATTTACTTTGGGTCTTATTGTGAAAAAGATTATTGACAAGAATTCAGGTCATTTCATCCAAAAATTGCATACATTTAAAACCCAAAACTCAAGCAAAAGTAACCAAGAGTTAAGTTTACTGAGAATTCAAGAAAAATAGATTCAATAAAGAAGAAAAAAATAATTAATCTACTCACAGCTTTCTCCAAACTCTTCCTTTCCTTTAGTAGCATCTATTAGCTCTTTGCTTGGCCTATTTAATATCTCTAATCACCAAACAATAATATGATTTTAAATCTATCCACAAACATGCTCTAAGTGTTATGCATGCTCACATGGTTTCCTGTTTTAATTCATTGATGTCCCAATGAGTTTTCTTATACTTCCTAAGTTCAACTCAACTATAAATTCAACATGCACACTCTCTAATATGGCTATAAAAGTCTGAAGAAGTTACTTACAAACTTTTTTATCAAAATTGAAACTCATATGTTTTCCCAAATGCTCTCGATTCATAAGATTAACTATAAGGTGACGGCTCTTGTATTATCTTGATCTCTTCCTTTAGACAACTCCTTAAATAGTTAGCTCAACCTTGATAAACCTTGTTAACTTTCATATAACACTCCTAGGATATTAAATGAGCTTTTCCTTATGGCATGCAAACTAACATCCTTTTCAAATTCTTTATTTTTGGTTCAATTAGTTTGAGTGTAAAAAGGGGTAGTTTCTCTTTTCTTTTTTTCCTTTTTTTTTCTCTCAAGTATTTATGTGTGTATAGATGTGTATTCATAGCATCAAGACTTGTTGGTTAAAAGGGCTATAGCTTGGATTAGCTTAATCAATCTTACATTTATCCCCTCCCATTATTAATCCGTAGCATCACTTTTTTTTATACTAGGAATCCACTACTCCATGTAGTTATATTCCCTACAATCAAACTCACCAAATCTATGTGAACTCTCCCTTATTTACAAATCAACCACTATTGGTAACTTTCAAATTGTTTCAATTAAACCTAAATTCTTTCACCATTTTTTAATCCATCAATTATTTTTCCAAATAAGTTTCATATACATATTTTTAGTTACTTTTAATCGGTTACAGTAAAATTCACTAATTCCTAATACTCAGTTTAGTATTATCTACAGTACTATCCTATGCTTTAGTATGCATTATTGCTACAAAATGATATGTAAGATAGGATATGAATATTATAGAATGTGTTGAAAGAAATCCGAAGAGACCAATATAAGATCTACATCTTTATTATCTAGCCAAGTGGATGATAAAATCATAATAAATAAAAATAATTTGAATATGCCAATGTTTTGCTGCAACTTTTTATAGGATTGAGAGATCTTAGTGTAACTTATTTCTTTTTATAAAATATTCAATTGTTTTCATTTTATTGTTAGTTAGCTAAGTGACAAAAAAAATTGCCATTTGGCATTGTTGTTTGAGGAATGTGGAAAGTGATGCATTTAGAATGTAGATTTATTTATAGAGCTATAATTGTAAGTCATTGATGCTCAAGTATACCTATACTTTATTTAAAGGGTATTAGAGAGAAATGTTGTCTTTTAAAGTGTGTCTGGATTGAAGTAAAAGCAAGGCAAATGATATTTTTATAGTGCATTAATCTTTTTTTGCCTTTATTTACTATAACAAAATAACGCTATAAAAATAGAAAATAGAAACAAATATTTCCGTTTCTATTTTTTGAAACGGAATTGCAACATATGTGAAATGGAAAATTAAAATAGCTACAAAATTTAAAAACGGAAAACAAATTCGTTGCTAATTGTTGGCGGGAGTAAATGGCGAGAAAATAGCAACGGAAATAGAGACAGATAAAATTTTTATGGAAAATTTATTGCGGGAACATTAGCGCCCAAAATAGCATGGGTATTAGTGATGGAAATTTTCATTTCTAATTTAGAAACAGAATTATTCCGTCTCTAATTAGCATTGGAATTCAAATCTGATGCTAAATTTAGAAATATAACGACGACGGAAGTTTCCCTTTCTAAATAGAAATAGATTTTATTCCGTTTCTAGTTAGTAAAGTAAAAATTTCTTAAAAGTTTTTACGATGGAATTGTAGTCCGCTTCAAAATAGAGACGGAATAATCTGTTTCAATATGACAAAATTTGTGACGGAATAGTAATCCGTTTCTAAATCAGAAACGAAAGTTTATTCCTTTACAAATATTGCGACGGATGGTTAATATGTTGCAAAATTATCTATGGATTAGATACGGATTTCCGTAGCTAATTTTGAAACAGACTAATTTTCTATTTCAAATTTACAAACAGATTATGATTCCGTTTCAATTTTTTTTCATCTCATTAATTTTCTATTGCCAATTTTTTAAAAAATAACAACAATATATTTGTATAACATAAATTTTTAAAATATATTTAAAATCTAAATTTTTCTCATTTATTAGCGTATAAAATTATCATCAAAAATATTTTTATGAATATTTTATTAGCATATATATATATATATATATATATAGGAATCATAAATTTATTTTTGTTGCACAATTTTTGTATTAATAATTATTTTAATTTAATTTTATATCATACAATAGTGATGGAATATTCCGTTTCTAATTAGAAACGGATTTTCATTCCATTGCTATATGTAGCTATGAAATTTTTCATTTCAAAAATATCTATGGAATTTTCAGTTTCAAAATTAGCTACGGATCATTAATATATTTCAAAATTAGCTACGGAATTTCCATTTCAAAAATAGCTATATATTAGAATTGCATTTCTAATTTACAAAGGGACTAGAATTACGTTTCTAATTTAGAAAGGGATTAGAATTGCGTTTCTAAATTAGAAATAGACTATAATTCCATTTCTAAATTAGAAATGGACTAGAATTTTGTTTCTAAAGTTTTGAAACGGACTAGAATTTTGTTGCTAAGTTAGAAACGATCTAGAATTTCATTTCTAAATTTTAGAAACATATTAAATTTTTGTGACTAATTTAAAAATGAACTGCTTTTTAATTTTTGCAATTTTTTTTAAAAAAAAAGCAATGATAAATTTTTATAACATAATTTTTTAAATTTTATATTATTTAAATTAATTATCATATAAAATATTATTGAAAAATATTAAAATATTTCATTAGAAAGTAGATATTATATTCAAAATTATTACTCTAAACTTAAGAATTATAGAAAAAATTTTAAGAATTCATTTTTCATCAAATAATAAAGTTATTAATTGTTTTATATATGTTGAGTCTGATAGGCTGCCCAAGAGGGGGGTAAATTGAGCACTTTTCAAAAATTGATGTAAAACTTGAAAATTACTTTTAATAAAAACTAGTACAGCAGAAGATTTGAAAAGCTATTTCTCAAAGCAATCATATCAGAATGATAAGCTCAAATCTAGCTGTTGCAAGACATCAGGTGTAATAAATTAACAATCTGAGTAAAACTAATATTTTTGGATTTTTAAATAAGGAATCAAAGCAAATGCATGATGAAAAGCAATACAAGCATAAGAGCTAATTTTTAAGCACGAAATTAGTTTAAGATGAATCGATAATTAAAATCAGAACCAAAAATAGTATTAAGCATGCATGAAAACAAGAATAAGGAGTAAAGAGATGAGAAATCAGACACAGTGATTTTATCATGGTTCAGCTACCTGCCTACATGCACTCCTTGAGGCATTCCTCAAGATTTTCTCTCAATCTCAGTCTCTTTTAACAGGAAAAAGATAAGCCTTGGAGTACTGTCCTATCCATAATTACCCTATTGCTAGAACTACCCCAGATTCTGATTTTCAAACAGATTCAGAAACTGCTCCCAACCTGGTTTTCAAATAGCTCTAGAAAAACTGCAACCCACTGGTTTTCGTACAGAATCAGAAAACTACTCCTCACTACTAGTTTTGCAGGTCAACCAGGAAACTTACACTATAAGCTTATCAATAGGTACTTGAAGACCGTCTTCAATTGATTACAAAAGATTTTCAATATTTTTCTCTCAGAAATCACTCAAGAAAATACAAATGAATCCTATAAGCACTTGAGAGAGCAAATGGGAAATGTATGAAGTGCAATGCAAAATGATTCTACAATATAATGCTCTCTACCCTTTACTAAAAATAGAAAGACCTATTTATACTAGGGGCTGAGCTGGAAAGTGATATCATTTGAACCAATTATAAAATTTTTGATAAAATAAATAACGACAAATCATGCTCTACTACCAAAATACGTTCTGCATGGCTTGTGTAAGAGTGAGTGCAATGCAGAAGTATGTGTTATGTTGTTTTGTCTACAAAAAAGACAAGAGACAATGAGATAGGTGTCACAAAGCTATTTGTTCTGCTGATGTAAAGAATTAGCTCGACTGTAGAAAATGTTTCTTTATCTTTTTAGCCAAAAATGGAAATAAAGTACAGAGCTTGAAAACCATTAGATTTATGAGATGAACGGTGCAGATTTGCTCTCAAGTACTTTTCACATATAAAGCTAATTTCTTCAATTACTGAAATACCCTTCAGCATCTTGCATTCGGGCTCCATGGGCTTTTGCACGTGACATCTTGAATTCACTCTTAATTTGCCTTCACACTTGAAAGCTTGCGTTCACACACATATTCACCATTTTCTCACCAATTTGCTTGTTGTCATGTATCTCGATTTAACCATATCAGCAATAATATTATTTTTTATCATTTTTGTTACTCATCAAAATCAGGCTTAGAAATTTGGCTCAGGTTAAACCTTTGCAACAATATTCCCCTTTTTATGATGACAAAACTTGATAAAAATAATTTATTTTCAAAAGATAAGTGCATTTAAAACATAAATATATGCAAGGAGACATATGCAGAGAATGGTATGCAATAAAAAATTTTTGAAACTAATTTTATTTCGAAGAAAAAAAATCTTTTCTCCCCCTGAATTTATGCCGATAATTTTTAATAGACAATTAATTTTTTTATTAATCTCTTTGAAGGAAATGATAAAGTAAGCTATACATTGATAAATTAGAATTGATAGATATATCAGAGCAATGAAAAGATAAAAGCACACACCAAATAATAATCGAATCGAATGAAGAGATGTAGATTTATCGAGCTAAGCACACAACAAATTAGCCTACAGTTCATACAAAATAAGATTCAAGGAAGATACTGCAGGATATGACTTTGTATTCTAATAATAAAAAATACTATACTAATTCTACTCCCCCTTTTTATCATCAATCAAAAAAAAAGTAAGGAAGAAGAGTAGAAACTGTAGTCTAAACAAAAAAAAAACATTAAAAGTCTAGAGACAAAGATAAAACAAGCATATATTTAAATAAGAAACTAATTTTGTTATCTAGAAATATGAAAAGGCTTAAGCTGCTGGATTTGTGGATGGTTTCAATATTTTTCGGGTTACCCAACAGTTAGGTGGAATTTATTTCTTTTGGGCTTTATGTTTGAGCTTGTAACCGGGTTTAGGTTTCATCTGTTCACCCTTGTCAGCATCTTTGGATTGCACTATCTCTTCTTTCTTTGATAAAGCAACTGAGGCAGAAGGGAGAGGATGATCGAGAAGTACCCTATAAAGATCAGCTACACTAGCTTCATATTCGTCAACAAACTTATCAAAACTAGCTTGGCAGTTGTCTATCAAAGCTTGGAATTTGGTTACTGTAGAAGATAAAAACTGCCTTGCCATTTTGAGCTTTACTTCATTCTTTGTCATTTTACCCTTTGGCTATTCAGATGGTTCCTTAGCAGAATCTTTCATTGTTGGCTCATTTTCTATCGGCTTGTAAGCCTGTTTTTTAGCACTGTCAGCTTCCAGCTGTTCCTCGATCTTTGGCTCAATGGCTTCCTCAACCTCTTCCTTTTTAAAACCTTTTTCTTCTTCTATTGGCTTTTCTTGTACAACATTCAGAATATCTTTGATTATAGTATCCACTTCTTCCTCAGAAATAGCTTCAGAGCTCTTCTTTTGCTCTATATCTTCTTCCTTTTCAGAGCTGAATTTTTCAGACTCTAGCTTCTCAGTACCACCAAATACTTGTACTTTAATTTCAGACTTTTCTTCTTTGATTTGTTTCTTTCTCGGACTTTCTCTGATCTTGAATCCTTAACGGGCTCTCTTTCTAATTTCTTTAAAAAGCCTATCAGGATCCACTTCTGACTTAGAATTAGAATCAGCGTCTGTGTCTTCTTTGACAATTACTTTTCCTTTAACTTTTTGCCTTAACTTCGCATCAGAGATAGTGGTGGAACTTCTAGGAGCAGAAACTTTCTTTTCTTCTTCCTTCTTCTCAAGTTTTTCTTTCTTGACAGGTTTTAACTTTTTCTTGGGATCAGCTTCAGCTTTCTTGATTTCCTTCTTTTTTACTTTTACTTTTTTCATCTCTATGATTTTAGACTTGGACTTGATCTTCAGCACAAACGACTTTGAGATTACTTCAGATTTCTTAATCTTCTCAAAAGTTTTATCACTTAAATCAACTTCCAAAAACTTGAAGAGCTTTATTAAAATCATGGCATATGGCAGCCCTATAGATTTTGTCAGGCTCATCATTAGACCCATAATCAGATAATACAGATTAAAGCTTTTCTTTCTGATCAAATGCCACATTATGCACAACTCAATACTATTCACATAATCAAGACTACCCAGTTTTGGTGCTAAGAAGCTAGTAATGAACTTGTGCACAATTCTTAAATCTTGAGAGAGAGAGGCAGAACTTACATTTTCGGTGGCTTTGATTTCAAAGTTTCCAAAAACTTTTTTCTTAAATTCTTCTTCATCAAAGCTTTTGATTTTCTTCAAATTAGCTTTCTTTGCCAGTCTTGCACTACGATTCGAAATGTCGAAGGCTTCAGAGATGGTTTCCAGAGAAATAGTGTACTTTTCTCCTTTTAGAATAACTTCAAACTCTTCTGAATCGATTTCTTTTACTGACCTATAAAACTGACGAACCAAATTTTCATACACATCTTCCTTGATTTTCATCAAGCTGGTCCATTGTTGAGCCGAGAATTACTTTTTCAAAGGAAAAACAGAACTTTTGAAAAATTTCCAATTGATCAACTTTGGAGGAATCAATTTGTTATGGAAAAATTTCAACTCAATCCCTTTCGACTTTTTCTCACCTTTTTTGATCTTCATCTTTTTTTGGGACTGTTTTGAACAATCAACATCTACTTCCTTCAAATCCTTCCTCTTCTTACTTGAATCACTCATCTTGGTAAGAAAAGAGATTGCTTTCCTTGGATTTCTTAAAGAATGAATAGATCAGAATAGAGAGGAGAGTTTCGAGTTTAGAAAAAAAAATAAATGTGGGTTTGAATGGGAAGAGATAGTAGGTTTTTAATGGGAGGAGGTCTCATAATAACCGTTGGATAAAAGGGTGTCTCATGCTATTACCCAGTAGACGTAGCCTTTCCAGTTTCCAAAAAAAATTAACTTCTTATTCAAATGCATGCCTATCCTATTTTCTCTCTAAAGAAAGTAATGTTTCCTGCTTAGGCTAACGTGTCAACATTTAAAGGTTAATAATTGACATGATTTTCAGAGTGAGCAGGTGTGACTTTTCCAATGAGGCACGGTCATGAGAAAATATCGCTATTCTAATTTTTCAAAATACAATTGTGTTTTAACTATTTGATTCAAGGATATGAATGAAGACTGATAATCTATCTTATTTAAGACAATTAATTTAGGAAGGGGAAACATATTTTTAAGCAAAAACAGCTTTTTAAAAAAAAAATTATATATCCAGATCAATAACTCCTAACTCAGTTCTAATTTTGCAAAAATGATCTTCGCTCAAAGGCTTTGTAAAAATGTCAGCAAGTTTCATGTAAGTAGGCACAAAAATTAGCTTGATGTCACCATTCAACACATGATCCCTTATAAAATGATGCCTAATTTCAATATGTTTTATCCTAGAATGTATGATAGGATTCTTGGATAAATTGATTGCACTTGTATTATCACAATAGATAGGAATTTGAGAGTACCTCATTCCATAATCTTCTATTTCTTATTTTATCCAAAGAATTTGTG
Source organism: Macaranga tanarius (assembly GCA_949673435.1). Lineage (NCBI taxonomy): Eukaryota > Viridiplantae > Streptophyta > Magnoliopsida > Malpighiales > Euphorbiaceae > Macaranga > Macaranga tanarius. Next base: position 12,062 of record CATIWO010703219.1, on the reverse strand, counting down.
CAACACAACTTCCAGCAGTGATGTATTTAGCTTCAGCGGTTGATAATGCCACCGAAGTCTATTTCTTGCTAAACCATGAGACTAATCCGCTGCCAAGAAACTGATAAATTCCAGATGTGCTTTTTCTGTCCATTCTACTTCATATAAAATTAGCATCACTATATCCTACAAGATCAAAGGATGTATCTTTAGGGTACCACAGGCCTAGAACTTGGATTCCCACTAGATACCTGAAAATCCTTTTTACATCTATCAGGTGAGATTCCTTAGGATTAGCTTGAAAATGCACACATAAATAGACACTGAAATCAATATCAGGTCGACTAGTAGTAAGATAAAGTAATGATCCAATCATACCTTTATACATCTTGTTGTCTACTTGTTTACCTTTTTTATCTTTGTCTAATTTTATTATGGTGCTTATTGGTGTCCTGCTGATTTTAGCATCAAACAGCTTGAATTTCTTCAGCATTTCTTTCATATGCTTGGACTAATTTAGGAAGATACCATCCTTACACTGTATGATTTGTAATCTCAAAAAGAAATTCAGTCACCCCATCATGCTCATTTTGAATTCATTCTTCATCAAATTTGAGAACTCCTTGTATAAGCTTTCTTTAGTTGCTCTAAAAATAATATTATCCACATAAATCTGGACGATCAGAATATGTTTAGTCTAATTTCTTGTGAAAAGAGTCTTGTCCACTTTGCCTCTTATAAATCCATTTTCTAGCAAAATCTTACTTAGCCTTTCATACTAAGTTTTAAGAGCTTGTTTGAGACCATACAAAGCTTTTGTTAGTTTGTACACATGGTTGGACTTATCATGTATCTCAAAACCAGGGGGCTGATTTACATAAACTTTCTCGTTAAGATACCCATTTAGAAAGGTGCTTTTAACATCCATTTAAAATAGCTTAAAGTTTTTATAGCAAGCAAATGCACATAGTATTTGAATAGCTTCAAGTCTAGTCATAGGTGTAAAGGTCTCATCAAAATTAATTCCCTCTTCTTGGTTGTAACATTTGGCAACTAGTCTAGCCTTATTCCGAACAACATTCCCATACTCATCAAACTTATTTTTGAATACCCATTTAGTTCCAATGATAGTGTGATCTTTAGGTTTTGAAATTAATTTCCAGACACTATTTCTTTCAAACTGATTTAGCTCTTCTTGTATGGCTATGATCCAATTTTCATCTTCTTGTGCTTCCTCTATGCTCTTTGGCTCTATTTTTGACACAAAGGATACGTTACCCATCATTTTTCTGATACTACTTCTTGTGGCCACTTTGTCGGATGGACTGGTCAGCATGTTCTCCTTAGAGTGGTATTTATGATATCTCCATTCCTTAGGTAGATCAAGATGTAAGAGTTACTGATCATTCTATCTTTCTTCAGTCTAGTTTTCTCCTTTAGGCTGATTTTCATTTTCTAGCAACCTTCCTTCTGTCAAGTCTAACTGACCTTCCAGATTAGCTTCAGTATTCTCTTCTAGAGTAGATCCTTTCTCTTAGGTTTGTTCATTAATCTTTTCAACTGGTTCAGGTGTGGAACTTTCAGTACCTACAAGAAAATCATCTACAACATCTCTACTTGGTAGAGTTTGGTTAGTTTCCTTGAAGACAATATATATAGATTCTTCAACAACAAGAGTTCTTTTGTTAAAAACTCTGAAGGCTCTACTATGATCAGAATAGCCTAGAATAATTCCCTCATCTGATTTTGCATCAAATTTGGCTAGCTGATCTTTCTTATTGTTATGAATAAAGCATTTACAACCAAACACCTTAAAATAACTTATGTTAGGCTTTTTACCTTTCCACAGCTCATAGGGTGTCTTTTTTAAGGAGGATTTTACCAAAGCTCTATTCAAGATGTAGCATGTTGTATTTATGGCTTCAACCCAAAAATACTTTGGCAAATTAGCTTCAGTAAGCATTGTGTGTGCCATCGCTTACAAGGTTCTGTTCTTTCTTTCCACAACTCCATTCTACTGGGGAGTTCTTGGAGCTGAAAAATTGTGACTGATTCCAAACTCATCACATAGCTCTTCAAACTGTTTGTTTTCAAATTCTCGACCATGATCACTTTAAAGACTTGTGATATTGTATCCTTTCTAATTTTGAAGCTTTCTATAAAGACTAGCAAATTTATTAAATGCCTCATCCTTTTTGGCTAGGAAAAGGGTCCAAGTATATCTAGTATAATCATCCACTATAACAAATGCATATGACTTACCTCCTAGACTAGATGGCATGACTGGTCCAAACAAATCAAGATGCAGTAGTTTAAGTGGTTTGCTAGTTAAGATCATGCCTTTGGACTTGAATGAAGACCTTATTTATTTATCTAATTGACAAGCATCATAAACAGTGTCTTTTTCAAATTTTAGCTTTGGCAGACCTTTCACAAGCTTAATTTTGGAAAGCTTAAAAATTAGGTTCATACTTGAAAAGCTACTTTTAATAAAAACTAGCACAGCGGAAGATTTGAAAAGCTATTTCTCAAAGCAATCAGATCAAAATGACAAGCTCAAATCTAACTGTTGCAAGACATCAGGTGTAATAAATTAACAATATGAGCAAAACTAATATTTTTGGATTTTTAAATTAGGAATCAAAGCAAATGCATGATGAAAAGCAGTACAAGCACAAGAGCTAATTTTTAAGCAGGAAATTAGTTTAAAATGAATCGACAATTAAAATCAGAACTAAAAATAGTAGTAAGCATGCATGAAAATAAGGATAAGGAGTAAAGAGATGAGAAATCAAACACAACAATTTTATCGTGGTTTAGCTACCTGCCTACATCCACTCTTTGAGGCATTCCTCAAGATTTTCTCTCAATCTCAGTCTCTTTTAACGGGTAAGAGATAAGCCTTGGAGTACAGTCCTATCCATAACTACCCTATTGCTAGAACTACCCCAGAAATTGATTTTCAAACAAATTCAGAAATTGCTCCCTATCTAATTTTCAAACAGCTCCAGAAAAATTACAACCCACTAGTTTTTGCACAGAACTAGAAAACTACTTCTCACCACTAGTTTTGAAGATCAACTAGGAAACTTACACCGCAAGCTTATCAATAGGTACTTAAAGACCTTCTTCACTTGATTACAAAAGATTTTCAATATTTTTCTCTCAGAAATCACTCAAGAAAATACAAATGAATCCTATAAGCACTTGAGAGAGCAAATGGGCAATGTGTGAAGTGCAATGCAAAATGATTCTATAATGTAATGCTCTTTACCCTTTATTGAAAATAGAATGACCTATTTATACTAAGGGCTAAGCTAGAAAGTGATATCATTTGAACCAATCATAAATTTTTTGATAAAATAAATAACGAAAAATCGTGCTCTACTGCCAAAATATGTTGTGCATGGCTTATGTAAGAGTGAGTGCAATGTAGAAGTGTGTGTTATGTTGTTTTGTCTACAGAAAAGATAAGAGACAGTGAGACAGGTGTCGCAGAGCTATTTGTTCTGCTGATATACAGAATTAGCTCGACTGCAGAAAATGTTTCTTTATCTTTTTAGCCAGAAATGGGAATAAAGTACAGAGCTTGAAAACCATTAAATTTATGATATGAACAGTGCAGATTTGCTCTCAAGTACTTTTCACATATAAAACTAATTTCTTCAATTACTGAAATACCCTTCAGCATCTTGCATTTGGGCTTCATAGGCTTTTGCACGTGACAGCTTAAATTCACTCTTAATTTGCGTTCACACTTGAATGCTTGCATTCACACACGTATTCACCATTTTCTCACCAATTTGCTTGCTGTCATGTATCTCGATTTAACCATATCAGCAGCAATATTATTTTTATCATTCTTGTTACTCATCAAAATCAGGCTTAGAAATTTGGCTCAGGTTAAACCTTTGGAACAATATATAATAAAATTAGCTTCTTTAAAAATTATTTAATTCTAACTAATTTTAATTTTTATTGTAATTATATTATATTTTAAATAATATATTATTTTTTTCTTTTCAAAAAATAAAATATTATTTTTGTAATAAAATTATACGAATTACAAATTTATATCATAAATTATATATTTAAATTAAAAACAAATTAAAGGAAAAAGTATTCTATCTTTAATTATTTTAAATATAAAAAAACAAAAAAAAAAGTTAACTCTAATTCCCCATTTTTCTTTTCTAAATTTTATTTTTCCTCTTTTTTGCTTTTACTTCTTCTTCCTTTTTCGTCCCATAAATTTAACCCTAATTTTTCTCTCTTATTTTTTTCTCCTTCTTTCTCGCCATCCCTCTCTCCCCTTCTTCATCCTTCCTTTTTTCTTCCCAGCACATGCCGCCCCCGTCCAACGCCGCCGCTCCTCTACCATCGCTCCTCTGCCACTGCCATCTCTCTTCCCTTTTTTCTTCCTTTTTTTTTATCAAATTCCTTTTGTCATGAGGTTTTTTTACAAGATTGGTACTGCTGTAAGCTACTTAACACCATTGATTTATTGTCGTCGTCGCCACTATTGTTCCTCGTTGTGGCCGCAAGCTTCAGAGTGCTATGAACTTGCAAATTTAAGCTCATAAGTGTAACTCTTAACATAATATAAATTGTTTTCATTTGCAACTTCAAATTTGACATAGACCATGCAAATGTACAGTTAATTTTGTGTTGATTTATTATTTTTATTTTTGTTTTTGAATTATGATAGGGTTTTCATACTTGCATTGGATCTGGTGGGGAAAAATAGACTCATGATTGGTATAAGGAGAAAGGAATTGAGGTATTCTTTTTTTTTATTTTCCAATTTTCTATGTTTTCGGTGGTGGTTCCTCTACGAGCTTAATCCTGTGTTTTCTAATGGTTATAGTTTTACACACTTTGCTTTGTGAATTTCTTAGTCTCTATTTTAGCTTCCTTTATTTGTCTTGGCTAATATCAATTTTTGAGTCAGGCTCCTTCAATTTATTTTTCATTTCCAGCATCATCTAATGTTGATTGTGTATATATATATATATATTGATTGTTAATCATAGACTGATTTTCTTTCTTGTGGTGCTGATTGTAATATTGAATCAATATACCTCTCACGATAACTATAGTGGCCTATATTTAGATAAATTTAAGGTTATATTCTTCCATTAACATCAATTCCAATTTTGTGAGAGTGTGTACTAATTCATGTGTATTTTATATAATTTCAAAAAAAATTATGAACACTCCTAGGGAGTAGGTAGGTGACAGTTGAAAAATATGAATTATTTAGTAAAATTTTGTCAATTGCTACTCTTAATATGTCAAATTTATTTTTCAATATAAATTGATACATCACTTATAATCTTGACTTCATCAAGCTTAGATTTTGCTTTGTGAATCTTGACTTAAATGCCACCTTTGTTTATGTAATATCCTACTCCAGTGGTTAATTTACCTATAATAGATAAATAGGATTAGAAAATAAGTTTTAAGGACTTATTATGTTAAGGGAAAAATTAGAAGGGTTTAAGTGGTTATTTGGTTAAAAAAAATTAGGAGTATTGTAGCTTCTCCTTATGCTCAAGTTTCCATACTACTACTACTACTACTATTATAGCTTATTCTCTTGCCCAAGTTTCTAATAAAAAAATATATACTATACCTTCTCCCCATGCCCAAGTTTCTACCAATATTAAAAAATCATATTTTTTTAAGCTTCTTTCCTTTTTCTTCTAGCAAAAATTCACATTTCTTCTTCAAGCTTTTATTTTCTTCTCAATCTTCTCATTCTCCTTAATTCTCAAATTCTTTTTGATATCAAATTTTATCATTCAAGCTCTAAAAATTATCATAGACTAGTAGTATATTTGTAGAGTTTTGATAGAAGTTTAAAAGGGTTGCTCAAGATTATTTTTCCAAGACAACAAATTCAAGCTTGCTTTGATTTTTCAAGTATTTGGGTAAGTAACTACACTTGATTCAATTATAAATTTGGAGAATTCATTATCTTTTACTTACTTTGGGTTTTAAAATTTGGTTTTATAAATTTAGTTGAAATATATATATATATATATATGCAAATATAGGAAAACTTATGATTTTGTTAGAATATTAATGTTTTGATAAAGATTTATTTATTTATTTATTTTTGTTTAAGTTAAAGAGATTTTAGTGGAGCTTAAGTGTCACACCCACTCCGCTAGCTAGTGAGCAGGCGCGACATGCTATGTTGAGATGGCTAGTGCTAAAATTGGAAATATATCATACGTATATTGCTAAAAACTTACAGTAAACTGAAAGTAATACTGCTATTATACATCATAAAAATCTCCTTGAAATATCCTTAGATTATATATATACAATCCACTATCTATTATCAAGACAAACTTAAAGATAAACTCCAAAAGACTAATAACATAGTTGATTGGCACAACCTCGTCTAGATACCAGGTAGATAACCCAACACAGGTCCTATGAGCTACTATCGCTGATACTCTGCTGGATTTGAAAACATTTTAATATAGGAGTTGTGAGTATAATAATACTCAGTGAGTGGACTTACTTTAAATACAATAAATTAAAGTAGGAACACAAGCAATCTGCTAAAGTAATTATAAAGATATCAATAAAACTGCTTTGAATATAATAATAATAATAAACTATTGAAATATCATAAAACAATATGTTTATAAGCTACTGAAATAACATCATATGATAGCTAAGTAATTGCTATAAAAATTGAGATCAATTGAGAAATAATATTCATAAAATGCTATCCCATACACTTATTAAAATATAACCAAAGGATTGTGCTGACACAATGGGTGCAATGATGACACTGGCAGCACATGTGTATACATATATATATTACTGGTCATATGCATGCGCAGAGCTAAACCACCCGGTTGTATGCCTCCAAGGCTATATGCACAACCAGGCACTGTCCCCAAGACAGTTGCTAAATAATATTGCTGATATAAATATATATATAATAATACTATTGAATAAATACCAGTCATCATGGTGTAATCAAATGATACATAATACGAGTGTATAGTTTTGTCCATGAAACCAAATCATTCACATTTCTCAAACTACTATTAAAACATAGTTGATAAATCGTAAAGATGATAATTTTATGAAGCTGAAACATAATCATTGTACTAAAATACTAAACATATCCTTGCTTTAAACAACTTTTGCTATATCAATAATATTTATATGCCATATGTTCCCAATTCTGATATAAAAGCTAAATAACTTGTAAAACCATGCTTTGTAAACTAATACATGATAAAATTCCATTTGCAAAGAACCATCAAATTTAAAATATAGAAAACCCTTTTCCAAACTGTAAAAACATATTCTTACATATACTTGGTTTCAAAAACTAGTTTCATATACATATATCCACTCATCTGAGCTTGTTGAGCCAAAATTTAGTTGGCTGACCTTGACCTAAGCTCTACAACTTCAACTGGATTTGGTCCTAACATCCACAAGTAAAATCATAAGAATACAAGCTTAAATCTCAATTCTACTCAACTTAAGTTGATCCACGGCCAAAGAATAGTGTCCAGGACCCGAAAAATGGTCCGAAAATGATCAAAATAAGGTTTTTTAGGGTTATAGAACCCACAGAGGCACCTCTCCTGTGCATAGAGTTGCCTCCTCAGCACAGAGGTGCCTCCTCTGTGTATAGAGGTGCCCGCCTCTGCACAGAGGCACTACCTCTACGACCCAGAACAGTCCCTACATCCGAAAAATGACCATTTTCATGAATTTTAATAATTTTCAACATCCAAATCAATAACCAAATAAGAAAAACACTTAAAATGGTCTGTTTTAGCAATAAGAAAGCTTAAAACTCAGAAAATAATCAAAACTTCAATTTCTATTCAATATCAAAACTTAAACAGTATAGTTTTACTTACCAAAAACACTTGAATCTATAAGCTTGAATCTGCTTCTAGAAGCTTGAATCAATGCTTGAAGTTGTTGTTTAAAGATTTGAAGAAAAAGAAAAGAAAGAAAATGAAAAATGGAGAAGAGAAGGACGTAAGGAAGAAGCTGGAGACGGTTAAGAAGGAAGAAGAAGAAAATGGTGTACTGGAGAAGAAGAAGTATTTTTTTTAAAACAAATATCATTTTGCCAAATATCCACTTTAGTCCCTTTTTAATAAATATCCATTTTAGTCCCTTAAATTACCAAAATGACTCAAAAGGCCCTCAAACTTATTTCTAATACAATTAAGTTCAAAATCTATCTATCATCTAATTAACCTTTAGGGTAGAATATTATATTAGGACAACTTCTATAAATGCATAACTCTAAATGAAGTTTTATTATTATTGGAATTTTGTAAAAATTAGTAAAAATGGAACAGACAGAGCCTTTCGATGCTACAGATTCATCTGTAGATCGAACAAGCGATGCCTCAATGCACTGAGGAGGCACCTCATAAGCTTTTTTGTACCAATTTTAGGGTTATAAACCATACCAACCTACCATATATCAACTAGGTTGAGTAAAATTTAGATAGAAAGCTCATAATCTTATGCTTTGATTCTTAAATGGTAGGATAAGAATCTGTAGCAGTGGTAGAGCCTAGATCAGGTCCACCTAGCTAGGTTTTAGCTCAGCAAGCTCAGGTGAGTGGCTAAACCTATAACTTTATTTTTGAAAATATATGTATAGTAGTGTTAAAGGATATAAAAATGTTTTTCCATGGCTTAACTGATGTTTCCTTACAAATAGTTTTCCATCAAATATTAAGTTATTTTTATTGTTTTATACATTACTTAGTTTATGTATAGAAATTGGAAACATATAGCAATATATTTGTTATTGATATAGTTGAAGTAGTTAAAAGCAAGAATGCATTTGGTATTGTTATTTTATGAAATGATTATTCTCAGTAGTATATTAATACTAGCATCAGCTAAATATTCAGCTATTATAATTTATTAGCAATTTGATTAAAGTAAATGTTTTAATTTATAAACAAGTCTATCCATACCCTTTAGATTACACCATGATGATTGGTGTCTTATCTCAATAGTATATATATATATATATATTCTCAGCAGTATATTAATACCAGCATCAGCTAAATATTCAGCTATTATGATTTATTAGCAATTTGATTAAAGTGAATGTTTTGATTTATAAACAAGTCTATCCACTCATGATATGTACCCTTTAGGTTACACCATGATGACTGGTATATATATATATATATATTCTCAGCAGTATTTTAATACTAGCATCAGCTAAATATTCAGCTATTATGATTTATTAGTAATTTGATTAAAGTGAATGTTTTGATTTATAAACAAGTCTATCCATTCATGATATGTACCTTTTAGATTACACCATGATGACTAGTGTCTTATCTCAACAGTATATATATATCTCAGCAATATTACTTAGCAGCTGTCTTTGGGACAACACTTAGTTGTACATATAGCCTTTGGGGCATACAATCGGGTGGTTAGCCTTTTGGAGGCAACTCTATGCATGCATAAGACCAGCATTATATATATACACTTGGGCTGCCAGCGTCATCATTGCACCCAATGTGTCAGCAATCTAACATAATCTTTTGATTATACATTTAATGAGTGTATGGATTTAAAATCATGATGAATGTTCTCTCAGTTTATAGCAATTGTACAGTTACATTTATGCAATATTTAAATTATCAACAAGGTAGCTTAATATTATATCATAAGTATTATTTCAGCAGTTTATAAATATTTATCAAAGTAGTTTTTTATACATATTTACATAGTTATTATGGAATTAGCTAATATTCCCGCTTATTTTTATTTAATCTACTCACTGAGTATTTTTGTACTCACCCCTTCTTATTTAAAATTTTCCAAATCTGTTGGAGTAGCAACACTAGATTTTAGGACCCAGACTTGTTCTTCTCTTTCCGAAGTCTAGGGAGGTTATGCCAATCACCTTAATATTTTGTCTTAATTATATATAAGAGAACTCTATTATGTAATTAGTAAACTTGTATCCAAATAGTTAAAGATGTTAAAAGGAGAATTTGATATGTAATAATATATTAGAATTCTTCCGTCACATTATTTCTCCTCAGCTTTAGCACAGCTAGCCAGCCTATCACGCCTGCTCCATAAGTAGCAGAGTGGGTGTGACAGTTTGTCTATTGGTTGTTGATGTTTAGATGTTGTATGAAGATTCAGTAATAATAATTGATATTGAAAAGCAAACTCTGGGAACAAATTGAGGCAAACTACTTAAGTATGGAACTCTTATTATTGCTACAGGGCATACAACATCAAGGTACCTTAGCATTTTATTCTAGTCTGATTAATAATTATTCAATCTATTTTCTAATTGTTACTTGTTGCTCTTTAAATTTCTTGATAAAATTGGAGGGAATTTACCTGGTGTTCACTACATCAGGGATGTGGCAGATTCTGATTCCTTGATAGAATCTTTGGTAATTTTTTTTCATTTCACTCATGTGTTACACTTTGATAATTCTTTTTTCCTATCCTTTGGCTTCTTTTCTATTGTTAATTTTTTGTTTTATATAGATGAATTGAATAACATGAATTACGGTATTGGCTGTACTTGAACCATTTCGCTTCTCATTAACTGAGTTTTCTAAAGATACATACATATAAGTGAATTTTTATATCTAATTATTATTTTGGCTCTTGATGTGGCAATCCGTTTGTGTATCTGATGATCTAGGGGCCATTAAGATAATGTAATTAATTAATTATTTGTAGTTTTGTATTATATTTTCTAATGCAAGTTGCATGGAATTAGGACCTTCTTTTTGCTTTTTGATGCCTTTTAATTTTTTTTCTAATAATTACACCCACTTTCATTTAGTTTTATTAATTTGGATCTTAAACTTTAATCACTAATATAATTTTACCCTCTTGCTGCCTTGTGGTGCTAGTACTCAACTATTGGGAGTCGCTTAATGGGAAATTTAATTACTTACTTGTATTGAGAACTCTGATTGGCTTGTCACTTTTGCTCTTTTCACAACGAATTAGCGATTCTATTGAAGTACTGCTAAAATTTTATATTTGTATTGAAAATTGTAAGCCTAAGAAACTTAGGCCTTGCTTGGTTGGAGGTAATAGGTCTCGTAATGGAATGTCCATTACATTCCATAATTCATTAGTATGCTTGGTAGAGAAATTTTTTTTTTTTATTTCAATGTAATGGAAATTACATAAGTAATCCTCATTACTTTCAAAGCTCTATTTGACAATCCTTAAAAAATTTATGCATTCCTCATTACAATATTTTTTTTTGAAAAATTACCCAAAATGCCCTACTTTTTAATTTTATTTACTTAAAAAATTTAACTTTTCATTTCTTACTTCTATACCCAATTTTATTTTCATATATGTCCCAATATTTTATTTTATTTTCTTAAATGCCCCATTATTTATTTTATTTTATTTTTTATTTTTTTCTTATTTTTTCTCTTATTTTTTCTTATACTTTTTTTTTCTTTTTCTATTTTTAATTTTTATTTTCTCTTTATTTTTTCATCTCTTTTTTCTTTTTTTTTTATATATTTTTATTTTTATTTTCTCTTTTTTTCATCTCTTTTTTATTTTTTTTTTATTTTTTTTCTCTTTATTTTTTTCCATTCTCCCATTATATGTCGTCACCATTACTCTAACACAATATCGGTAAAAATAATCAAATTAATATATTTTGGACATCCTCATAATTGTTTTATGGATTCAAATGCATTCACATATGATGCTTGCAGATGACAAGAAGAACATATAAAAGTATTATTATTTTTTTCTTCAATGTATTTCAACAATGTTCTGTTTTCTTGTGCTCAGAAATCATGTCTCGTGTCTTCTATTTAATTATCAAAATTAAGTTACATGCCCTGGTGTCAGTATAAGATTGGTATAAAGGCTATTTATAAATATGAAATTTCCTACATATTATTGCTACCTGAAGCATTTGTTACTTTAGAGTGTGATAATGTCAGAGAAGCTTAAGACATAATGCTATTATATATCATGCACAAATTAGAAGCAGTCGCACATGAACATATAATAATCAATCAACATTACCACTCATG
>CATIWO010703169.1:0-14824 GCA_949673435.1 Macaranga tanarius | reverse complement strand
GACCTTTACTATTTCCTCCACCACCCCCACCCCCTCCACCGCTACCGCTGCCGCCACCACCTCCACCGCCACTGCAACCTCCACCGCCACCACCTCCACCGCTACCACCACCTCCATTTCCTTTCCCTCTTCTATGATTGTGTGTTTTGCCATTGTCATTTCCATTTCCCTTACCACCCCCACTACCACCACCTCCTCCTCCTCCACTTCCTCCTCCATTGCTACAATTGCTGCCTCTACCTCCGCCACCACCACCACCACGGCCACTACCTCCCCCTCCACCTCTACCACCACCGCCACCACCATTCCCTTTCCCTCTTCTATGTTTCTGTGCTTTGCCTTTGACTTTTCCATTTCCCTTACCAGCCCCACTACCACCACCATCTCCGCTTCCTCCTCCATTACTGCCACTGTTGCCTCCACCTCCACCTCCGCCACTGCCACTACCTCCCCCGCCCCCTCCTCCTCCTCCTCTTCCTCCTCTTCCACCTTTTCCACCATTCATACTACTATTGTTTTCATGTAAAACTCCCTTGGTTGGGTGTAATTTTCTCTCTTGTATATCATTAGCATTATTATCGTTTCTTTCATGTGTAAGTACAGGACTTGCAGTCTCATTAAACTGAACATCAATACCATTTTTTTCTACAAAACCGTGAAGCCCAACAACCAACAATGGGCTAAACACCACTGCAAGAAAAAACAAAACTTCAATTTTTCTTGCAATGATCTCCATTTTGCGGCTTCAGCTTGAGAAACAAGAACACAATTTCACCTTCTTATACTGTTGTCAGTTGAACCAGAAATTTGCCCACTTACAGCTAAATAGTCCCCACAAGATCAAACTTAGAGCAAACAAACCGGACCAGTTCATAAAGTTGCAGCAGTATAATAATCTGCCTTGTGCTGCAATTTGTCCCCACCTCCATGTTCATATAATGTTGAGCTTGCTAGAGAAACCTATGGGTTGATATGGCGCACATAATTAAAACCACGTTAACATACTAAAAAATATTCTTTGTTTATAATAATGAGCTTGGAAATTAATGGCAATCATTGTCACAAATTATGTATTTATTATGATCCTACAAATGTATGATGGTGATGTTAGTAACTGTTAGCATACATGAATTAATGAACAAAATTATTAAGCATTCTTATAATATCTTGACATACAAGTGGAGTTATTATCATGCCATTGTTTGGTTTTGCACTTTGAAAGCGGCCATCCTACTTCAAGAATGACACAAACAACCTCTAGTGTAAACGATTTTTAGACTTGTTTTATGTAGGGGTGTTCTTTCGGTCGGTTGAGTCAATTTTTTTATCGAATCGAATTAACCGAACCAAAATAATTCAAAACTAAATCGAACTGAACTAAATTTCGGTTCGGTTAAAAAAATTCGAAAATTATATGTGAAAAACTGAACCGACCGAACCAAAACTAAAATTTTAAAAATATGAATTATTTTTATATTAAATTAATATATATTTTTTAAAAAATATTTAGAAATATAAAAATAAAAAATCGGTTATTTCGGTTATCTCGGTTGAGTGAAATTTTTTTTATATAAAATCGAACCGAACTAAATTTCGGTTCAATTCGGTTCAAAAAATTTAAAAATCTTAAAAATACAAACCGAACCGAACCAAACAATATCGATTCGATTTTCGGTTCAGCTATTTCGGAGGGCGTGAACACCCCTAGTTTAATGCTATCGCAAACTCTAATTTACACCGGTTATTACATCGAATAGTGAAATAAAAAATATGTTATATACTAATAATAATAATAATAATAATAACAATAATAATAATAATAATAATTTGATATGATACTTTAAATGTAAGTAAAAAAAAATTTATCATGTATTATGGAAAATTTTTTGTCTACAGTATATTTAACTAATTTAAAATAATATATAAATTTAAAATAATATATTCGGATATACAAGAATTTTCCTTCAAGGGTATGAGCTTATAACTACTTTTATGTATGCACATTACCACGAAATCTAACATGATTGACCTTTTTGCTAATAGAAAAAGTCTAACCTACCGTTTATTCCTGGCTAAGGGTGTACAAACTTTTTGAGTTGAACAAATTAAAAACCGAACTAACTCAATTTAGTTTGGTTAATTAATCTTATATTTTTAATTTTTAAACTAAACTGACTAAATTTTTAGTTTGATTCGGTTCCATTGTATGTCTAAAAAATTCGGTTAACCAAAATAATCGAACAAATCGAATTTTTATTTTTTATTTTTTAATTTTTTAAAATAGTATAATAATTTAATAAAAAATACTAAAATAATTAATATTTCTTGAAAGTTTGGTTTGGTTTGGTTTTTAATATTAAAATTTGGGTTTGATTCGGTCGGTTTGGCTCAATTTTTTGAGGGGGTTGGGTTCAATTTGATTTTTAAAAATTTTAGTTCGGTTAATTCGGTTTGGTCAAAAAAATTCTCAAAATCAATTGAACCAACTGAATAAACACACTTATTCCTGGCCCTCTCTTTGGATGGGTTTTGGAGGGATTAGAATTGTAAAGAATTTTAAATTTAAATATTTTTTAAAAGAAATATTTATTTTTTTAATAAATAGTGTGTAAGAGTTCCATTTAATCAAAAGTTAAATACTTAATTATGTTATATTTCTTGTAATGATTTTTTTTTTTTTTTTAAAATTTGGAGGAGTTTAATTATAGCAATTATGAGCTTTTTCCTTTTTCTTTTTTTTTTTTAAAAAAAAAGGTTGGGCATAGCCTAAAATGCTATATAGCTAAATGACAACCCTACAAATATCCTGACTCTCTAAATTTTTATTTATTTTTTGACTTTTCATTCATTGACAATTAAATATACATATTGCTTAACAAATAATATAAATAAAAATACAATTAAGAAGTGTCAAAATAAAATTTTACGTAAATTATAAAATTTTTTGTTGCAATTTTTATGTGTAACTTGATAATCCGTACGCTCCACTCAATGCTATTGATTAGCCATAAATTGACTTTCTGATTTTTTAATGAGTTCGATTGCAAAAATATTAATAGAAATTTTAAAATAGAAAGAGGTATAAAATTCATAAAGGAAAAATACCAAAATTTCATAAATAAATATTCAAAAATTTCAACGAAAAAAAGATTAGAGACTTTTATTTATTAGATGCAAAAAAAAGGAAGCAAATAAAATAGAAAAAGAACAATATGGGACCACTACAGATCTAAAAAACTAATTGGCGGTAGTTAAAACAAAAGTTTTTAAAAAAGGAATAAAGAGAGGAAAAAGAGAAGAAGCGGCTAGAGTTTTTTATATTCTCTCCAAAATTTTAATGATTTATCGTTCAATTTATTAAATTTTTGTCAATTAGATTTTCGTATGGCATAATATTACAAAATCTAGATAATTTTTTTAAAAAAATTGAAATAAATTTGGTAATTTTAAAAATAACACCCTCGTATCACTAAATTAAGATTAATTGCATTATACTTCATTTTTATCATTCTAATATCTCATATTTATATAAGAATTCAGATTATAAATTTCATTTTTTAAGAGGTTTCATCAAAATTACATAAAAGTACTATAACTTTAATTTTAAATCATAAATTTAGAATAATTTACCCTGTGTGGTGGGTGGAACTATACCATGGCATTATACGTATGCACTAGTAGGAAAGGGTACCCTACGCATAATATACCCATGATGTTAGGTAGTTGGAGATAGAGGGTAATTCCTTTGGCTTGACGAATGTGAAAAGCTTTATTAGGAGAGCAACATAAGTTTCCACCATGTGATAGAAGATTATTGTGTACATAAAATTTAGGGCTTTTGGATATAGCTTCATGTTCATGCTGTTGAATTTTCTTTAATTTTGCAACCTGTTTTGAGTGCATTCCAGATGTATAGAAACAAAGAAAAGTACAAGTGCATATCATGTTTATATTATAAGGACCATATTAATGTAATCATTCTTTTCCATGTGAGGGAACATCGAATGTTTCTTTTATATTAGGCTTAATACATATCCAGGTCCCTGAACTTGCCAGCTTTTGTCACTTTAGCACCTCAACTTATGATTTTGTCATTTTAACACTTGAACTTACCGCTTTTTGTCTAAAATACACTAATCTAATGATTTAATACATCTATCACCCCCTGTACTTGCCACTTTTTGTCAGTTTGGCACCTCTACTTGCAGATTTTTGTCAGTTAAACACCTCTTACGTGTCACTTGTTGATTCGCTAATGTGATGACAATGGTTTAAAAATTACATTTTAGGCAAGTTCAGGTGTTAAAATGGTAAAAACGTAAATTAAGGTGCCAAAGTAACAAAAACTGGCAAGTTCAGGGGTCTGGATATGTATTAAGCCTTTATATTATTATTGTACGCATGCTTCACTTGTTTCTCTTGATAATTTCTTATTATGCACATTGCAGAAGAAAAACATTCTGATTTTTTTTTATCGCTGGCCCCTCATTCGTCTTTATTCTTTTTTTTTTTTTTTGTCTATTTTTAATGTTTTTATAAAATTACTAAAAAAATTTTAAATTAAAAAATTTTTAGTAAAAATAAAAATAAAAATAAAATTAAAAATATTTTTAAAACGTTTACATTTTTGGAATAAGTAAAAAATCAATTAAACACATAACTATACATAAATAAAATTCTTTCAAAAATATTATTTCAACAAAACTTGTATATTTAATTGAAAAGATGTATGTGGAACTAAAGCACAAAAAAACTATATATACAAATATACTAGTAATTCAGTAAGACTTGTCAGGTGATAATACAAATAAATATTTACCGTTTCCTTTTTGGCTAAATTATTATTAATAATTGTTAATGTGGACACATGGTTTTGGCCCGGTCCACGAGGCAAAAACCTAGTGATGAAAATGACAGATTAGTCCAACTCAGCAAAAGAATTGGATTCTGGCCCACTTGAGAGAAGTCCAAACCCACTCAAAATCCACTAGACCAAATCCATCAGAGCCCAACTAGCCTACAGCCCAATTGAACCAAATCAATCCCAAAACCCATTAAAAAACCCTAATAGATGAGAGAAATCTCTATAAAAAGGAAGAGAAAAAAACCCTAAGGAAGAAGAGGAAAAAAAAAGGGGTGGAGGCTAGAGAAAAACAAAACCTAGAGAGAAAAAAAAAAAAAAAGTGTTGAGAATTTTTAGAAGAGACAAAGGGTCAGAATTCATATATTTTTTAGAGCTAGGGGACTCGAAATTAGACTCTGAGGGCAAATCCATTTTTACAGTAACCTTTTTAATCTCCTTATTATTATTATTATTATTTTTTTTCATGTTTTATTGATTTCAATTGTCTTTTGAATTATTTTTGGGTAGATTTAGTTGTTTGAATTATGTTAATTGCATATGTTTTTTAGTTTCAATTGTGAAAAAAACTATTTATTTATTGTTATTTATTTATTTATTTTTCTTACGACAATAATGTATAAACACTGTTGCCGTGAACCTTAACATTTAATTATTTATTTATTTATTTTATTGCCCACAAATTAATCTTTTTGTGTACTTGGGTAACGACACTTGCTTTTAATTAATTAATTAATTTTTTTGTTTAGTTTTTTAATTTTTTTAGTATTATTTATATTTGTTCCTATATGATTTTTTGTTGCTATTTTTATTTTTTTGGTTTGTTTATTTTTTATTCAATATTTTTATTTTTGTTATTTATTTATTATTAATTGATGATGGTTTGATTAACTAGAAATTTATGAATTAATTTAATTATTTATCTTATAGTTAATATAATTGGGTTATTTGATATTTTAAAGTGTCTTTATTAATTTTAATTTTAATTTTAATTTTTCTAGAAATTAATTAAGTTAGAATTTAATTTTTGATTATATTTTTATTTTGTACTAACTTTTTCATATATTTTTTTGTAGGTTATTTATTATTCTTTGAAAAATTTAATTTATAATTTGTGTTGCAGGCCTACACATTAGATAGCCCACGGGCTACTAAACTTAATTTTAGGCTTTAGTCTATTTAAAATTGTGATTTATTTACATGAAAAGGGATGTAATTCATTTCTCCTCCATCCTTTCTTTGTGTGTGCTTTTAATTACTTTGATAATTATTTTTTTCGTGAATGTGATGATTCAAGGACCAAATTGCATGAAAATGGACTTAATAAATAAGATTGGGCTTAATTGTAAAATTTGAAATTGTTTGGATTAAAAAAGCCATTTCCATGTAATTAAAGGAATAATTAAGTAATTAAAAATAATAAAATACAAAACACAAATGAAGACTGATTGTAAGGTCGGGTGGGCCATTCAAAAGTCCATACCTAGTTTCTGGACCTAATCTCTGAGGACGGCTGCTGGGCTCCCTCCGCGGGATCCAGTTGCTGTAAAAGTGTTTTCGAGTGGCGACTCCATTCTCCGACCTAAGCCTATCAAGGCCCAAAGTTGTATTCCTAGTGAGCCCTGAGCCCACACAATGCCGTGGTCGCCGAATACTTAGGCTCGCATTGAACCTCGCCGTCTATAGTGGCAACTCCACTGGGGATAGAGAAACTGATTCTAGTGTCTTATGTTTTATTATTTTTAATTATGTAGTTATTCCTTCTGCATTTATGAAAAATGTCATAGTTTGAGCACTCCATTTTATGCATATTAGGTCTAGAAGTTGCATGTTTAGTTAGTTTTTAGTTAGTTTAGTTAATTTTGTTATTTTATTTTAATTATTTAGGATTTAGTTATTTTATATTAAATAGTTAATTTTTGTTAAGTTTTTGATTGTAGGATGCATTTGGGAGAGGATGGAGATGTCAATTGAAGATAAGATAAGATTGGAAGTCAAGTTTGAAGTTTATCCTCGCAGCAGTGGTGCACGCCCATGCCATATTCCTGCATGGCCATGCCTGATCTACGAAGAGAGCAAGATATAGGTCTGCACGCCCATGCCTACTTTCGGGTAATTCAGGACTGTTATATTGTATGGTCGTACCATTTTCTTATGCACCCGTGCATGATGATGTGGCAACCAATCAGAAGTGGATTTGGGGCTGAAGTTTGGATAAAAATGAGCTCATCTTTAAGCTCTTGATTGGATAGAGTTTGAAAGGTTTTAGATGACCTTTCTCACTAGGTATCTAGGTTTATAAATAGAACCATTTATTTTTCATTTAAGGTTGTTCTTGGATTTTTATTTCTTTGATTATTTTCAGAACATTTTTATTTAGTTTGTGCTTTGCTCATATTAGAATAGGGATTTTAATTTGAAGATTGTGAAGAACAAGTATTCTTTACACATTTATGAAGGGAGTTTCCTTGTTAACTTTTCTTATTATTCATCATGATTGGATTTATTTTTTTCATTTCTTCATCTCTTTCTTTTCTTTTTAATATGAGTGGTTAGAGTTCTTTTTAGGGTTCTTATTCCAATTTGACCATATGCATATTGTGATTAATGTTGGGTTGTTAGTTCTAACTCATTGGTTATTGTTGTGCTTAATGTCATTTTAGGATTAATCACCCTAAGATTGAATTGATACTATAGAGCTTGATTGAGAGATAGGTTCTATACGATTAGGCAATAACCTATTAATTACTTAATTAGTTGAGAGATAGTTAAGTGGATTGATATTGATTAAAAGGTTGTATTTTAAAATTAGATTTAAAAGGCATTAGGTTGGTGAGAGCCAGAAAATTTAGTGTTAATTAATTCCCAATTAATCATAGGTTTATCTAAGAGGAAGATCTATGGTTTATAAGATCCCTTCAAAATGAATTAGGATTAACGTAGACCTAGTTGGTTAATCGATCTTAAGAAATGGTCATAATTGAGAATAAGAATCCTTACTGTTAAATTTGATTAAATTTTGATTTTCTTTACTTTGATTTAATTTAGTCCTTTGAAAATTTAACTCTATTTCGGTGTCTAAATAAATAAACATAATGATTATTTCAGTATTCAATTTACAATCTTTGTGGGATGATATTTTTATTACTACTTGTATGATTGTATACGCTTACAGATTTGTACTTATTAATTTGCATTTAGTACACCATTTTGACATACTATGCACACAGTCCTGAATAACCCGATAATGGTTGTTGCTTTGCTACCTGTGTTTCATTCAAATCTGGTGGTAGGGTATATAGTTATTGTTACTCACAGTAAAATATGATTAACTACGTCGTTCGGACCCTTGAGTGGGGAGACGGAAAGAGAATATGAAGCTGTAGGAGTCTTTGACCTTCCCCGAGACCCAGCTCATGTAGTGCCCTAGCAACTACCCTTAGTTTTCCCTTTAGTACATGTGTTCTGATGTCATATAGTAGTCCCATTAATAAAGTCCAAGCCCAATATTGATGGATTATTTTAGATTGCGCCTTGTCCTTCAACTATGGCCTATTGTATTGGACTTTGATTTTATTAATGAGATATGCTACTTATTTGTTCCATCTCGAGAGATTTGCATGTACATCAATTTTTTTATCCTTCGATGAT
This sequence comes from Macaranga tanarius, assembly GCA_949673435.1. Classification (NCBI taxonomy): domain Eukaryota; kingdom Viridiplantae; phylum Streptophyta; class Magnoliopsida; order Malpighiales; family Euphorbiaceae; genus Macaranga; species Macaranga tanarius. Next base: position 6,312 of record CATIWO010703169.1, on the reverse strand, counting down.
GATCAAAATCCAGACAAAAATTCTAGGACAAGAGACTCACTATAAATATATGTATGGGAGAAATAAGGTTGGAAGGCTTCGTTATTGAGACTTATGTGTGTTTGTTATTTGTGTATTTATTTTCTAAACTCTTTACATAAAAAAATAAAAAAAATTTCATTTCATGCATAATGTCAATCATTTTTATTTTTAAATTCATCTTTTTACAGTTGAAAGTCTCTTCTATTTAGAAGCAAGTTAAGGGAAATTTGATCAACTAATATCAAGAATCCACATAGTAAATTGAGACCATATCATAGGGAGCAGAATGTCGGGACCCTCCAATTTTGATTTAAAATCCATTAGGTAAGAAATTCTGAAGGAATTCAGGGATGAGATGCGATAAATGTATAGAAAGGTATTTACCGAGATGTTCGAAAAGAGGCCCATAGATGGAGAAGACTCTAAAACCAGAACCATACTTGGTGAACCGCTTAGAGAAAAATTGAAAGTAGCAGAGGATTCAGCTAAACTAGAATGGGAGAAAGATATGAAAAGACAGATGGGTCAGTTGCAAGATGCAATGAAGAAGCTTCGGCTCAACCATGATTTCACCGACCTAGATCTGGAAGATGAGCCACTGCCCTCAAAATACAAGTTTTCTAACATCAAAAAGTATGATGGGACAGATGACTCTCACCTACACCTCCGACAGTATGTCACCTTCATGAAGCCCACCGGACTAACCAAGGCACAAATTGTCAAACAATTTCCAATGTCATTAATATGAGCTGCTGTCAAGTGGTATTACAATCTGGATGCACATGTTCAACAAAACTGGAAGGAACTTTGTTCAGCCTTCGTTAAGCAATATAGGTTGAATTCTCAGTTTGAGGTCTCCCTCCAAGAATTGCTAAATATAAGGTAGGAGCATAATGAATCCTTTACCAGTTTTCTAACTAGATGGAGAGGAAATTGGCTCAGATGAAGCATAAACCTGTTGATTCAAATCAACTGCTCATAGCTGCAGAAGCTTACATTCCACATATTGCTGATAAGTTGAAGAACATGGACATCAGGAACTTTGAAGAGTTATACCGCTTTGGCGTATAAATTGAAGGTGACATGAAGTTGGACATTCATGAATGGCTGTAGTTGTCTCCTATGGATGTCATAAATCAGAATAATGTTTGCTGTAACTTTTCTATTTTTGTATTAATAAATGTCAAACTGCTCGAGTTACATGATTATAAATTTGTTATAATTATGCACACTATATTATGCTTGAATGAGAGAAAGACAAATTGAAAAAAAGAAAAAGAAAAAAACCTAATTGAAAAAAATGGCTAAATATCAAGATCGATTTTCAATTTTTCTTTGGGCATTAAATCTTTCGCTTCTTCTTTGCATTGACCTTCTTCAAAAAAAATGATGAAAAATCATAAAAAAAGAAATAAAAAATGAAAAAGAAATAAAAATGAAACAAAAAAAGAAAAGAAATAAAAGAAAGAGAAAAGAAACGAGAAAGAAGAGGAAAGGGGAGAAATAAAAAAGAAAAATCCTGAATGCTACTCATCTCTGAGAAAGTCGATCCTTGTGTAGCCATCGAAAAATTTCTCATCTTTACCAAAACTAAAATAAAATCCCCCTCCAATACCCATCTTCACTAACTTTCTGAAATTCTTATGAGCTGAAAAATAGTTGGTCGGAAAACCTACAAGAGGCTGGTCAATAACAAGCATAATATAATGTGCACAATTGTAACGAATGAGTAATCATATAGAATGAGCAGTATTGACGTGATATTAGTACATAAAGTATCAGACATAGACTTTTATGAATCAACAGCAAATTCATATGATCAGCAGCCAAAATGGTGATACAAACATCAGGAAGTCAGCAATACAGACATCAAACAGTCAGTCATATGAGTATCAAGTCAGCAGTGAGTAATAAGAACATTATATATATATATATATATATATATATATATATTTCACCTGATGCCCGAAGTGGCTATATAGCTCTTTTCTTCTACTTTCACCTGACGTCCGAAGTGGCTATACGACTCTGTTTTTTTGCTTTCACCTGATGTCCGAAGTGGCTATACGGCTCTTTTTTTCTGTTTTTGCCTGATGCCCGAAGTGGCTATATGGCTCTTTTTTTATCCATTTCGCCTAATACCCGAAGTGGCTATACAGCTCATTTCATTTGTTTTCGCCTGACGCTCAAAATGACTATATGGCTCTTTCATATGTTTTCACCTGACGCCTAAAGTGGCTGCACGGCTCTTTCATCCATTCTCGCCTGACGCCTGAAGTGGCTATATGGCTCATATTTGTTGATCTCGCCTGATGCCCAAAGTGGCTATATGGCTCATTTTGTTTGCTCTCACCTGATACCCGAAGTAGTTATAAAGCTTTTATCTTGAAAAGATAATTACTGTTTTCTGTGATCGAAGAAGCCTTTTAATTTTTGACATCAAGGTTGGACGGCGGCAAAATCGAAGCCTCTTGATTTTTGACATCAAGGATGGACGGCGGCAAAATTAAAGCCTCTTGATTTTTAACGTCAAGGCTAATGGCACGAGACTTCCTTTCTAATTTGAAACCTCTTGATTTGTACATCAAGTCTGACGGAACAAAAATTAGAATCTTTTATCTATTTTTAAACATCTTACCTCGAAGATTGGAATCTTTCTTCGTTGTTTATATTTATGCTTTTTCATAAATTGTTGTAATGCTTGCATATGCTTTTTCATAAATCTCATTACATTGCTTGCATTTTAATTTTTGAAAAGTAGAGGGGCAAATTGTGGACACATAGTTTTGGCCCGGCCTACGAAGTAAAAGTCCAGTGATAAAAATGACAGATTAGCCCAACTCAGCAAAAGAATTAGATTCTAGCCTACTTAAGAGAAGTCCAAACACACTCCAAACCCACTAGACCAAATCCATCAGAGCCCAACTAGCCTACAACCCAATTGAATCAAATCAAGCCCTAAACTCATTAAAAAAATCCTAATAGAGGAGAGAAATCTCTATAAAAAGGAAGAGAAAAAAACCCTAGGGGAGAGGAGGAAAAAAAAAGAGTGGAGGCTAGAGAAAAAAAAAAAAAGAAGAGGCTAGAAAGAAAAAAAAATCTAGAGAGAAAAAAAAGCAAAATCAGAAAAAAAAAAAAAGAAGCGTTGGAAATTTTTAGAAGAGACAAATGGTCAGAATTCATATATTTTTCGGAGCTAGGGGACTCAAAATCAGACTCTGAGGGAAAATCCATTTTTGCAGTAACCTTTTTAATCTCTTTTATTATTATTATTATTTTCATATTTTATTGATTTCAATTGCCTTTTGGATTATTTTTGGGTAGATTTAGTTGTTTGAATTATGTTAATTGCATGAGTTTTTTAGTTTTAATTATGAAAAAAATTATTAATTTATTTTTATTTGTTTTTTTCTTATGGAACACTAGTGCCATGAACCTTAACATTCAATTATTTATTTATTTATTTTTTATACTGTTGCCCACAAATTAATCTTTTTGTGTACTTGGACAACAGTGCCATTGCCCACTTGCTTTTAATAAATTTATTTATTTTTTTGTTCAATTTTTTAATTTTTTTAGTATTATTTATATTTGTTCCTATGTGATTTATTGTTGCTATTTTTATTTTTTGGTTTGTTTATTTTTTATGCAATATTTTTATTTTTGTTATTTATTTATTATTAATTGATGATGGTTTGATTAACTAGGGATTTATGAATTAATTTAATTATTTATCTTATAGTTAATATAATTGGGTTATTTGATTATTTATCTTATTGTAAAGTGTTTTTATTAATTTTAATTTTAAATTTAATTTTTCTAGAAATTAATTAAGTTAGAATTTAATTTTTGATTATATTTTTATTTTGTACTAACTTTTTTATATATTTTTTAGGTTGTTTATTATTCTTTGAAAAATTAAATTTATAATTTGTGTTGCAGGCCTACACATTAGATAGTCCACGGGCTACCAAACTTAATTTTGGGCTTTAGCCTATTTAAAATTGTGATTTATTTATTTATTATTTTATTTACATGAAAATGGATGTAATTCATTTCTCCTCCCTCCTTTCTTTGTGTGTGCTTTTAATTTCTTTGATAATTATTTTTTTTTATTGTTTTATTGTGAATGTGATGATTCAAGGACCAAATTGCATCAAAATGGACTTAATAAACAAGATTGGACTTAATTGTCAAATTTGAAATTGTTTGGATTAAAATAGTTATTTCCATGTAATTAAAGGAATAATTAAGTAATTAAAAATAATAAAATACAAAACACAAACGGAGGCCAATCGCAAGCCCATACACAGTTTTCGGACCCTATCTCTTAGGACTATTACTGGGCTCCCTCCGCGGGATCCAGTTGCTGTAAAAGTGTTCCCGAATTTCACCCGGGTGGTGACTCTATTCTCCGACCTAAGTCTATCAATGCCCAAAGTTGTATTCCTAGTGGGCCCTGAGCCCACACAGTGCCGTAGTCGCTGAACACTTGGGCGCGCACTGAACCCCGCCGCCTACAGTTACTAATAGCTATTAGTTGATAATTAATAATAAATAAATATTAGATATCTAATAACTTTATTTAAAAATATTGTTATTTTATATATTTAATGTTAATTATAAATATTAATTAAATTTTTAAAATTTTTAAATATTATTTTTACTATTATGTTGTATTGTTTTCAAAGTAGTATAATATATAGAAAATATATTAAATTATATATTAATTTTAAAAAATACATTTATATTTATAAATTTTTAAAATTAAAAATAATATAATTAAATAAAACTATATTATTATATACTTTTAGCATTTTTTAAAAATTATATCAAATACATATAGGTATTGCACTACTAGAATTTACCGATTTAGCAATTAAATTTTGAAATGGAAAATTTCCATTTCTAATTAAAAATGAGTTTGCAACGAAATAGAAATGCAAGCAAGAATAAGCATATTGAAACAGAATAGAAACAGATTGGAAATGGAATTTAGAAACGGAATAATTTTTGTTTCTAAATAAAGCGCCAAAAGGAAGCGCCAACCTTTAGAAATGGAATTGCAACAAATTAGTAATGAAACATATAGAAATGGAAACATGTCTGTTTTTAAAGATTGAAGCAGTTTAGAAATGGATTTATCCGTTTATGATTTATAACAGAACTAACTTCTGTTGCTATATATTGTGTACAAGTTTTCTTAAGAAACTGGCGCTTGTACTCTTAAAAATGGAAAGAAAAATCCATTGCTAAATTTAATTCCATTTTAAAAACGGAAGAGTGTTATGTTTCTAAATATAAAAATGGATGAAAAGAATCTGTTTCTAAATTTTTAATTCACTTATTTTGTGTATATCCCTAACCTCTCTATTCCTTTTGTCGTTCCTTTTCTTTCTTTCTTATTTTTTCATGTTTTTGTGTATAATCCTAATATCATCTTCTTCTTCATTTCCCATCGCCGAGATCATCATCATCTTCTTCATTTCCTTCTTCATCTCTCAAATGGCTCTCAATTTTGACATTTCTCAAATCTAAGCTCCCTCCCTCACTCTCTCTTTTTATATCCACTCAGTTGCAGAGCTTAGATTTAGCCATAGTCATTTGGCTTAGTTGAAGTCTATATTACCAGATCTTCATTTAGCCATAGTCATTTAGCTTAGTTGAAGTATATATTACCAGATCTTCATTTAGCCATAGTCGTTTGGCTTAGAGCTTATGTTTAGCCATAGTCATTTGGTTATTGAAATTAAGAGAGTGGTTACATTTGATGAGAATTATATGAAGCCAGATCTTCATATTTTTCTCAATGTGGATTGTGATTCGAATTCGAAAATTGAAAGTAAAAATCTTAATTTGAGGAAGGTCATTCGTGCTCGTCTTGTAGATTTTGTTAAAGCTCACCATGAGGTACACATACAGATAATTTTATTTTATATTCACTCTCATGTTCCCTTACGCTATGTTTGGAACGGGTGTAGCGAAGGGGAAGTAAGGGGAAGCGAGGGGAGGAGGATTGTTTGGGAAGAAGTAACGTAGGGTGAGGGAAGGAGATGGACGGGGAAGGTGTAACCATCCGTACAAGATTTTTGGCGATTTTGGCTCACCCCGATTCGGGGTGTAAGGATGGGTAGGGAAGGTTTAAATTTCTTTTTTCCAATGTTATCCTTATTTATTAGTTAAAATTCCAATATTATCCTTATTTATTAGTTAAAATTCTAATATTATTTTTATGTATAAAATTATCCTTATTATTATTATTATTATTATTATTATTATTATTATTATTAT
>CATIWO010703141.1:0-12832 GCA_949673435.1 Macaranga tanarius | reverse complement strand
CGTGTCCCTATACTCAGGAACAAACAGGTATGGTTGAGCGACGACATTGTATTATACGTGAACTAGGTATGGTAATGTTATTTTATAGTCATGCACCTCTATATCTATGGTTAGAAGTCTTTTCCACTGTTGCTTTTCTTCTTAATCGGTTACCTTCATCCTTATTTAATTTTGAAACTACATACTTTATGTTGCATAGGATTCATCTTGATTATACTTCTCTTCACGTGTTTGGTTCCAAATGTTTTCCATATATATGGGATACCAAAAAAAAATAAGTTTGACCCTAAAACTGCTTTATGTTTTTTTATAGGTTATAGTAAAAAACATAAAGGATATAAGTGCTTTCACCCTCATAGTTACATATTTATTATTTCTCGATATGTCGTATTTGCTGAAACTATTTTTCCATTTAAATCATCTAACTCATCTACTTCAATTTATCATGTGAATTATATTTTTGATTTTTGGCTGCCTTCTTGTGTTTTTTTGAATTAGGTACATCCCTTTAGGAACCTACCTCACTACCATACTCCCATATTCCACTACCAACTGTTGAGACAACTCTTCCTCAGAGTGACCATATACTGCCATCAGATTCTTTTTTAGTTGAGCCTGCTTCAACCAGCCACTCAATAACTACTTCACCTGAACCTCAACATAATTCTTTACTACCTGGTGACACAATGATAGCCCCTGTTATGTCTACTACATTTGAATCTGTGTTCTCTACTACTGTCTCAGAACCACAATCATGTCCTGCACTTGTCCATCATCCCATGATTACCCAGTCTTAAAGTGGAGTTGTTAAGCCTAATCCTAAATATACCTTAATAGTTTACTCCTCTATAACTATACCTCGTGAACTAAAGACAATTAAAATAGCTTTGTCTCACCCAAGATAGAAAACTGCAATACTTGATGAACTTGTTGCTCTTCATCAAAATGAGACCTGGTGACTAGTTCCATGCACTTATAATATATATATAATTAGCTCCAAATGGGTCTTTAAGACCAAACTTAAACCTGATGGTTTTTTGGATCGTCTTAAAGCTCATTTAGTCATAAAAGTTTATCATCAGATCAATGGACTTGATTATACAGAGAAGTTTTCTCTTATCATACGTCTAGGTACAATTCATCTAATTTTAAATATTACTCTTATAAAGCAATGGCCCATTCGACAATTAGACGTTAAAAATGCATTCTTACAGGGTTCTATTGTTGAAGATATATATATGGAATAACCCCCAGGTATGGCTGACTCTCAGTTTCCAAAACATGTTTGTAAGCTTCAACGTGCTCTATATGTGCTTAAACAGGCACCCTGTGCTTGGTTTGATAAACTCAATGATTTTTTTATTTTATGTGGTTTCTTTTATAGTCTTGTTAATTCTTCTCTTTTTGTTTGTCACTCTAATCAAGGTATTCTTGCTTTGCTTTTATACGTTGATGATATGCTTCTTACAAGGTCTTCCATTGTGCTTGTCAATTCTTTTTTTCAAACCTTAAGTCATGAATTCTCCATGAAGGACCTCGGACCAGTTCATCATTTTTCTTGGAGTTGAGATCTCTCCTACACCTAAAGGACTGCATCTTTCTCGGTCTCACTATGCTCGTACTATTCTTGAGCGATCCAAAATGCTAGATTGCAAACCTATGTCTACTATGCTGGATGTCAAGCTCAAACCTCCTGAACTTACAACTCCTCTTGCGAATCCTAGTTTTTATCGTGGGATTGTTGGAGCTCTCCAGTACCTCACACTTATGCTTCCAGATCTATCCTATAGTGTTAACTATGTTTCACAGTTCATGCATGCCCCTACAGTTGCTCACTTGAAATTGGTTCGTCGCATTCTTCGGTACCTCAAAGGCACTCTCTCTATCAGTCTTCATCTTACTTCCAATACCACCCTTACATTGACTGCCTTTTTTGATGCTGATTGGGTAGGTTATCCTATAACAAGGTGATCAACTGATGGTTACTGCACATTTCTTGGTTGCAATATTATTTCATGGTGTACTAAGAAGCAAAACACTATCTATCACTCCAGTACTGAAGCAGAGTACCGAGTTATAGCTAACACTACTGCTGAGCTTACCTGGCTAACTTATATTCTCAGCGATATTTGCATTTCACTTCCATCTTCACTAACTCTTTATTATGATAATATCAATGCTCTACACATTACAATTAATCCAGTTTTCCATGCTTGAAGTAAACATATCGAATTAAACTACCATTTTTTATGTGAACACATTGCTCTTGGGCTACTTGTCACTAAATATATTCCTTCGACTAAACAGGTTGTTGATCTTTTTACAAAATTAGGTAAATCTCTTCAGGAACCTACCTCGCTACCCCACTCCTATATTCCACTACCAACTGCTGAGAAAACTCTTCCTTAAAGTGACCCTATGCTACCATCAGATTCTTTTTTGGTTGAGCGAGCCTACTTCAACCAGCCACTCAATAACTACTTCACCTGAACCTCAACATAATTCTTTACCACCTGGTGACACAATGACAGCCCCTGTTATGCCTATTACATCCGAATATGTGTTCTCTATTGCTGTCTCAGAACCACAATCACGTCCTGCACTTATCCATCATCCCATGATTACCCTGTCTCAAAATGGAGTCACATAATAATAGGATTTTGCCATTTGAATGCTAAAAAAATTTACTTTAGCTTCTGCCATGTCGACTGACCAATTCCTTAACAATTGCTACCCTCTATCAACTATAACACTTTCTACATCATTGCGCAGCACACACCCTAATCTAGCTCCACCCCACTAGGAATAGATATATGCATCTACATTCAGTTTATGTGAATTATGAGGTGGTAGACTCCATTTTAAAGTATCTGGATGAAGAGCACCTTACTATCGAAGTTTGTAAGCTTAGTATGATATTAGAACTACATTGAAGTAGAAACTAAAGAGGTTGTTGGCATGTCCTTCTATTTAAAAACCTTCTTATTTCTACAGTCCATAAATTCCATAAAAGTATGATAACTTTTGCTGAAGTGATTCCATCGAGAATAGTCAATAAATTCCATAGTTAATCAGTAAATGAAGAAAATAATGAACAATTAGAGAAAAAACCCATTTCAGAACCAAAACATATACTTCAGGCAAAAGGACAGTCTAATAGGACAGGATGAACTGATTCAAAACTCCCACAATGACAATAGGGATTGGCTAAAGACATACCCCGATACTGAAGTTGCTCCTGCACTAGAAGAGGATACAGCTTTCCACATAAAATGCTTTAATTTTGGTGGTTTGTCTAAATTCCAAAACTTTTTTCATTGTCTACCAGGGATGCTCAAAGAGGTAAAAAGTTCAGTTTCAGAATCCTAGTGCTAAAAATCTAAAAGATTGGTATATTTCACAATGAATTCACCATTCTACACTAGGGATGAAAAAATGAATCATGACCCACACTCTGAGACAATGAAATGTTCAAAATACATTCTGCTTAAAGTGGACAGAATAAATGAAATATTAAGTAGTCCTTCTAATAGTGTAACTCAGGATTAACGAGCAAAGAGACAAGGGTAGTATGCATCTATGTAATAGGGGGAATCGGAGATAAGATACTATGAGAAGAAGATCTCTGCACCTGAACCTACCATCAATACTAAACCGGATCGCACAATAAGGAAAGCACTATATAGAGTCCTCCATATATAACTTGAAGGTGAATGAAGGTAAGCCTGCAATACATCACAGTTTAAAAAATACCAAGCTTTCAAAACATGAGAGCACAATGAATCCAGATTGGAAATTAATCGCCACACATATTTGCCTAAAAGAACCATATTAAAAGCCTCAGAGCTTCTAAACCTAAGCCTTCTATGTATTTTAGAAACACATGCTCTATGCCAAGAGACCTAGTGAATTCTTCGATCATTACTTATACTACCGCACCAAAAGTTCATCACTAGTGATTAGATCTTAAGGCAATAAGATTTTGAAACTTGAAGCAACTCATAGCATATATCGGAACATTTTGAATAACTACTTTAATTATAATTTCTTTGCTCACTTGAGAAAGAAATTTTTCCTTCTAACCAGATATTTTTTTCCATATTCTTTCTTTAATAGAAGTAGACACCTCATGTTTAAAACTGTCAATAATCATAATGAGGATCAAGTATTTCTTGTGATTTCGAACCTCATGGATGCCCAAACTAGAGGATAATAAAAACCAAGAATGCTCAGTAACACTTTTACTAAAAGAAATATTTGATTTCTCCAAAGTAAGAAATTTTCCCGACACCACCTTATACCTCCAAATAATATCTTTTAACACATCATAACACTAACCGAAGCTCGAGCAAATAAAATAAAATCCTTTACAAAAAAATAGATAAGATATTTTTAGGCAACTTCTCCATATACGAACTCCAGGAAAAGTCTTTTGATTAGAAGTATGATGCAACATAAATTAGAAAGCTTCAGCATTTAATAAAAAAAGATATGGAGAAAGCAAGTCTCTTTGATGAATCCTTTTAGTTGGCAATAACAAGCTTTTTGGCTGACCATTAACTAAGAAAGAATATGACATCGATGACATGTAAAAAATAATTAAGTTTATAAAGTCAGTAGGGAAGTTCATTTTTCGCATAATGGCTTCAAACATCCCCATTCAAGTTTATTATAGGCTTTGCTCATATAAAGTTTCAAAGCCATACACTCCTTATATTTCGAGAATTAGTCTTCATATAATGAAACACTTTAAAAGCAATAAAAGCCTTATCATGAATCAATATACTCAGCACAAATGCACTCTAAGGCTCATGGATTAATTCAACAAAATAAGCTTTAAGCGATTATCCAAAACTTTACTAATAATATTATAAGTCATATGACATAAAGAAATAAAATAAAAGTCCTTCATGGTCTTGGAAGATAAAATTTTAGGGATCAGCATGATATAAGTATGATTTAAAGCAGACGACATTAATCCATTATTAAGAAATTGCAAGACAATGTTAATAACATCCTTACCCATAATATATCAAAATTCAGTAAAGAAAAATATACGTGTACAGTCAGGCCCAAGGGCCTTAAGAGGATGCTTTTAATGGAGAGCTATAATAATCTCATTCTCATTGAAAGCCTTTGATAACAACTCAACATCCATAGTAGAGAGCACAAAATCAATATATTACAAGGAATCCTCCATGTGGGAAGGACCACTAGTAGTAAAAAGATCATTAAAATAATCAAGAATAATTTTTACTATTTTAGCCTTAAAATGACACTTATTCCCATTAGCATTCTTCAAGCTAGCAATAGAATTACGATGTCGTCTCTCTAAAGCTCGATGATGAAAAAATTGACTATTGTGATCTCATCAATCATCCATACTGCCCTAGACCTTTATTTCCATATGGTCTCTTCTAAAGCTAATAAACTATTTAGTTTATTTTTTAATAGCCTTTAATGACCCAACATCTTTAATAAAGAAGGGAACTCAAATTAACAATAAGGTAAATGCGCATGCACATGCCTTGCCCATTTCATCACATTACCAAAATGCTCCTTATTCACTATCTAATACCTTTACACAATGCTGCAATTTAAAAATTCCAACCTAGCTAAGAATTAAAAATGGCAAAGGTTTCCTATCCCAACTTAATCATATGCTCATAATCATCATATCATAATGAGTCCACATCTCCTCAAATCTAAAAATCTTTTTTTAATAAGCTCTAAAGCAAAATGCATATAACAGTTGCAACCATATAGGTGCATAGTCTAATGAAGACATACTTAATTGAGAGAACCGAGGGATATAAACAACACCAAGAAGCAATACCATAAAACCATTCTAGTTTGTTCTTGAATGTTGGTTAAACCCACCCTACCATTTGACCAAGTAAACATATACCCTGAGAATCCTAAATCATTAAAATGACACGCAGATAAAGTATCCCAAAACTATTCCATATCTCAAGGATTCTTATCCAGTCCACCACTTTTCTCTTCATTAGACAAAATAATATTAAAATCTTCAGAATAAACCTATAGTAAAGAACATGCATCATAAAGATTTTTTAGTAATTTCTAAGAAGCCAGTCATTGATTGGGCAATGGATAACTATAAAAATAAGTCCCTTTCCACAAAACTGACCTGACATCATTATTAACATGGAAATCAATATGATGCAAAGAAAAATATTTCATAATTATATTCCAATCCTTACAATAGAGTAAAACTAATCCACCACCACACCCTACAAGATCAATTAAAAAAACACATTAGTCCTCTAAAAACTATTTAATACATGTCTACTCTAAGTGCATCAACTAAGTCTCTCTTAAAAACACTATAGAAGAAATAAATTGCTTTACTATAAAGCAAAGTAAGCAAACTATCTAGGGGTTACCAAGCCCTTAAAGGTTCCAACATAATAGACTCATAGCGTATGGTGGGGTTGCATAACAATCTTCCCTAAGCATATAACATCATCACAAGTATCAGACATTCAAAGAGACTTTAGCTTCTTACTATAGATGAATTTAGTTTATTCTAAAACTACCTATGCATCATAAAAGTAGGTATGAATATGTTTCTTGGACAAGATAACTGCTTCAGGAATGAAATAAACAACTGGGACATTAAAGTAGCAAGATTCAGATTATTTACTTTTAATCACCTTGACATCATCAAACATTATTTTCTACCACTAAATTTCTAAAAAGAAGCTAAGCTTTAGCGAGAGGTATACCTAATCAAATTATTAACATGCAAAACCTTTGTGTCTGATTACTAAGCATTAGCCAAATTATAAGCACTACCCTTAAAAAATCTGGGAAGTGGTATATGTTGTCAAGAGGTACCAATATTAATACTAATCCTATAATCAAATCTTTATAGGATTAGTGGAAGGAAGGGCTAGTAAAAAATGTAGCACCCTCAAAGTACCACATACACATATCCATAATAATAGGCCAACATGTGACAAAAGAAAATTTTATCAATTATATCATAAATATATCAAGACTTGAACAATGTACACAGCCTACTGTTGTACATAACAGTACACATTCATATAAAATATACACAATGCTATATCGATGCCAAATGTTATATGCCATATGAGGATGAGATTGTCGACACCAAACCCGCTTTAACCCACCAGAGCCCTCTAACAAGGCACACTTCAAACTCTATCAAATAATGTCTTGAAAAACACAATTTGGCAAAGGAATGAGCTTACAACTCAATAAGTAATTATTAGTATAATACTACATGTAATACTTCTCAAGAACTAATTAAAAGAAATTGAATAAAATAACTAAAATATAGACTACACGAGTGTATTTCTCCCCGTGTAGTCTACTGGACAAAATTCACATACGAGACACGGTCTAGAACATGGCCGTGTTTCGACCCGTATATCTCACTGTCTAAAATTCATTATATATACACGGCAATGAACCTACCCGTGCTCTTGCCCGTGTATCTCTCTGTCCAAAATTCTATATATATACACGGCTAAGAACACGCCTGTGTCTTTGCTCGTGTATCTCTCTGGACAAAAATGTCACCTTCAACATGCCCATGTCTTTACTAAGACATGTCGCGTCTAGTTACACATTCTGAGACACGCCCGTGTCTCTTCCCGTATTTCAACCTGAAATACCATCCTTATAACATTTCATATGTATACACATCCGTTTTTAAAACACATCACCAAGATCACACCCCTGATAGATTATTTACGTATAAATAGGTGTGTATAACTATATAATAACCCACAATCACAATCATTACACCATTTCATTAATCCACAATCACATCTCATACCAAATCTACATTCAACATATATATATCACAAAATGCAACAATGCATGGTTATGCTTGTTAGTATCTGGCCGGAATCATTGTCACACATTTTCTCACACATAGCCCCTTAGGCTTTATCCTCACAATTTCATATTGTTCACATTTCTTTTTATATATTAGTGAACATTCCTGAGACTCTCTGCCCAACTCAGTCTCAGATCTCACACGTATATATATATTTCACACGAATGGCCACATATAAGACTCTCTGCCCAGCTCAATCTCATATTTATTTTCAGTGGAGGCTCTCTGCCCAGCTCAGTCTCTACACTCACACATTTTCCACATCCTCACATTCCTCACAGTATGCCATATGCATATTTATTCATCATTCTCACAACAATACATGTATAACCATACCACCTCAAGTGGCTTGCATTTTTCACAATTTTATACCACCTCAAGTGGCTTGCTCATATATAGGTGCCAATATTCACAATCAATCATAACACATGCTTAATTGACCATTCAATAGTCTCACAACCATACGTACATATATTCATCATTCTTTCTCACAATAATATAATCATATATTCATCATTCTCACAAGCATTACATGTCCACTATACCATATTAAATGGATTTATTTACATTTCACCACAAACACAATCTCAATCAATATTTCAATATTCTCACAAGCATTATACACACACACACACACAGATATATATATATATCAATCTTGTTACAAACATTTACGTGCACAAACCAAATATAGTCATGTAACTTTAGTTATATGAGAATTACTATATGTAAGTATTATATAATAATTACTTACCTCAAAGCTTCAACTCTATCAAAAGCAAAGATCCCTTAGTGAGTAGTATCTCTAATATCCTTATCAATGCCTACACACAATCATACATCAATACCACATAGCAAGCATGACTCTTGTACTCGAATGCAACTGAGTGCAACTATATACTTAAGTTTTCATGCGTCCAAATAATTTATGTACAAGTCCAAAAATTATAAAAATAATATTGAAGCTAGACATATAATTTTACTTCCAATTTCAACTAGAATTACTTAAATCAGGCATGTATAGAATTAATTATGGATTTTTGAGTAAATCCAGATAAAACAGAGCTGATAGCAGAAGCAAAAAAATGTCAAGCCCTGCCAGTCAACTTTAACAGCAAAATTAGCTCTAACTCAAAATATAACAGTTGTAGAGACTCTCTGAAGTTTTCATAGCATCTAACTTTGCCCAATTTGGAGTTCTACAGCTCTAGATATTACAATATAACCATTACATAAGAATATTCACAAACCAGCCTATATCTTACTGTTGGCATATTTGATGCATAAATTCATAGTGCTCTTAAGAATTATAGACATCTCCTAAAATCACCAAATTCATACAGACTCTACCTATATGGGTTTAATTTCATTCTCAACTAAAATCACATAATTAGCATATAAAGAGAATTAATTATGGATTTTTAAGTCTACTCGGGTAGAATAGGGCATCAGCATAAGCAACAAAATATCTGGCCTGATTTGACCTTCTTAACTGTAGATGCAATTTAAGCACGAAACATAAACATTTTAGAGGACTCTTTGAAGTTTCCAGAGAATCCAACCATGCTCAAATCAGAGCTCTATAGCTCAAGTTATGGTAAAAAAAAAGGACTGAAAATAGAGGAGGCAGAACCTGAAATTACAACCAATCAAACTCAATTTAAATCAACATAAAAACACAATTAAAACTTACCAATTAATGCTTCTATGGATTAAGACTTCTAATGCTTCTCAAAGTAATGGATTGATAACTTGAGCATGATCACAAGCTCTCAAAAACCCTACACTTTCTACACTCTTCTTCTTCTTCTCCCAATTTCTACACACACACACTACACAATTAAATATACACATTTGCACACACAAACACTTAGCCAATCAAAAATAACCATTTGTCCCCTTAAAGTCTCCCTTAATAATTATCCAACAATTAATAATTCCATATTTATCATCAATTAACTATTATAATAATACTTAATAATATAACAAAATATCATCCAAATATCTACTTAGTCCCTTAATGAAATGGCTATTTTGCACAATAGCCTAAAACTTTCAAATGTGAAGAATCAATCCAAATTTTCTTTATACTTTGGTCCTTTTGTACACTCATGCATATCTCTAACTTAAATAAGGTCCACTTATGTACTAGGCACAACATATACTACATATGTCATAAATACGTATGCTAGAGGGCGGGTGTTACAAAAAATCCAAACTCTACTTAATAATCTTTGTTGATGAACTTTCATAATTAGAATTTAACCCAGGTTCTGTTCAATCAACTGAGGAAACCTAGCCCTTAAATTGCACTAATCGAAACCCCAAAAAATTACTGCTGCCAGGAGAGGCTCAAAGAAAAAAACTAAAGGGTCGATCACTTTTCCAAGGACTATTCTTATTCATATCACACTCAGATTCAATATGAGACAACATGCCACATAAATAGCAATAGTTCAGCAACCTTTCGTATTTGAAAGCAATCCATTGGTAATTTCCCATACTATTTGTGATTATTACACCACATTATAAAGGTTTTCCAATATCCACTATAATATGAACCCTTGCTTGTTTATACCAGGAAATACCAGAACCAATATTAATAAAAAGCACTCAACCAATACATTCTCTAATATTTTCGATCGAAATATGATTATATCTATTAATAAGAAGGTTACATAAATGGACCCAAAAAGTAATCTTCTGCAGTACCTGTGAGATAAATTAAGGATATCAGGGAAATTAAGCAAGAATTAGCAAGCTCTGATCAAAGTGCCAATGGTCGCCATTTAAAACCTTACGTTTACCTGATGCATGAACAAACTAAATCCAAAAAAAAAAACCCTTCTCCAATTTTGTTATGCTAAATTCATTTGATAATCACCATGCTCCCACAAGGGCATTTTTCCTGGCTGAAATAATAATTGGTCTTAAAGAGATAACTCTTTCCACTCGAGAAAGCCTGAGAAAACTATCCATTTTAGAATCTAGGATATCCAATAGATCAACAACAGAACTTTCCTCTTTAGTCAAAGAAAGACAAGAACAAATGTCCTTAATAGTATTGGCCATTGCAATAAAAACATAATAAAATAAGGAATGAAACTGAAAGAAACAAATTTAGAAAAAATTTTAAAAAAATTTAGAGACAAGAAAAAGCAGAAGAGACTCGGAAATAATGAAAAAAGAGACCTTAGATAAAGGGTAGAAAACTTAGCCCAGGGGTAGAGAGAAACTCCATGTTTCAGGAGAAGATTCTTCAATACAAATTTTAATAATTCTATAAAGCATTCTTTTATATCTAAACCCAATATATCGAGTGAAATTAAGTACTTTCAATTATATAGCATCTTATTTTTATATTTAATTTAGCATTTTTTTTAATAGTTGAACTTAATCTTGAATTAGTAGTATTAATTAATTAACACTTTCTTTTTAGAGAAAAATATAAAGGTAGTAATTTTTAATTTTACTTATTTCTTAATGGTGCCGAGTGGTGCCGAGTCGGCACCAAAGTGCCCTGTCATGACTCGGCAAGCTCCTCTTCATCTTCACGTGTTGTGACAGTAAGGATTCTTCACCACTCAACCAAATTTCTAAACGTCTCTAAAACGTAATATATTAATGAACCAAATTAGAACAAAATCATTACAAAATAGAAAGGAGTATAAAAATGAGATCAACATAATGTTTGAAATAAAGTAACCTAGCATTGTAAACTAAAAATGCAATACTTAAACTAAAAATGCAAAACACATAAACATAATCACATAAGCACATAAACATAAAAATGCAATAGTTAAACTAAAAATGCAAAACACATAAACATAAGCACATAAACATCAAAAACAAATATAAAACAACTAAAATAGATAACCCCTCTCCCACACTTAAAATCACACATTGCCCTCAATGTGACCATGCAAACATAATAAAGACAATTAAAAAAAATATAAGTGTAGAAAAAATGGGTTAAGAAATGCTTCCTCAATCTTGTTGCGAAGATGGTAGTGAGGAATCGATAGGATACCCACGACGCTCAATAAGGCGATCAATCTTATGAGACATGCGCCATTGCAAACCATTTGAGCATGCATAATACTAAAATAATAATAACTTACATACTTAATAAAGCACACTTAACAAGTCTAGTAAAACATCCTAAAATAATAAAACGTAGATTACACACTTAATAATAAAATGCAAACAACAAATCACCTAAAAAAATTGACATACAAATTGCCTTAAATCAAGCCAAATAAAATTAATTGTTATGTTAACCTAATTTAATCCCCGGCAACGACGCCAAAAACTTATTCACGCATAAATTAAAATGTAATACCCGCAAGTATACGAGTTCGAAATAGTAGTATATAGTGCGTACAAGTATCATATCTCACAAGGATTAAATGAGCTAGCCACTAATTCATTTTATTTAAAACTTGTTTAAGGCTCAAATAAATTAAATACAAGTTCTAATTAATTAAAATAAAATCTAAATACTAATATACTATTATAATAAATTTTAGAGCAATAACAATTAGAACAATTATAACATTTATTAGGATTTATCTACCAATTCACTTCCCATGTAAATTTAATTATTCTTCAATGAGATATATTTCCTTGGGTCTAATATTATATCAATTTACTCTTTCAATTATAAATTGGTTAAGCATACATTCAATAATTTAAACACTATGGCTTAACTTTCATCCTCACTCGTAATAATTTAAATCAAGCATACATATTATAAAGCAAAGTCTATCACAAATTATAGACATGAATAATTTAAGTTATTTCTAATTATAAAATTAATTCATGATATATTTATCTCTTCCATTAGTTTTATCATCTTTCAACGCATAATTCTAATTAAGATCATATTTAAGTTGGCCAAAAATAAATAAGCATTAAAAACAATGAATATAAAATATA
>CATIWO010703112.1:0-10418 GCA_949673435.1 Macaranga tanarius | reverse complement strand
CAAAAGGGTTCAATAAATTGAGAAATAATTGGTTTGTTACGAATTAATCTTCTACACTTGAATCAGCTCATAAACTCATCACATTAATTTCTCATGCAATTTATATCTTAAGTGTCAATTAAACTCTCTCAAGCTCTAGCCAACTAACTTGTAATCAATCATCAACATCAATATGAATTAACTCTTGCCCTCATCATACAAACATTAATATTCATCACAAGTCATAATCTCAATTGCAAAAGAATTAATCAATCCAATTATCTCTAATCTGAATTAATGAATTTTTGTATTCATGGGTCTATTAGCTTCACCATCTCTCAATGTGTAAAACTAACTAAAGTCAAGCTATGGTTATTTGTCAATAACAAGCAAGTATTAAGCACAATGACTATAAGAGGAAATTTAATAGAAGAGTGAATTTAAAAACCAAATCCAGCAAAAATCATAATCCATAACAAAAAGAGTTCAACCTAGCATAGCCAAAATCATACCAATCAACAACTCAAACAAATAAAATTCATAGTTCTAATACAAAAGAAAAAGGAAAGACAAGAGCTGAGAGAAGAACTAGATGTCTTTGTCGTCTTCTTCCTCTTCTCCTTCTTTCTTCCCATCCCTGCTGGTGTCTATAGTCTCCTGCAGTAACTCCTCCCTTATAACTTTTTGCAGCAGCCTTGCCTATGGACAGCAGCTCCTTCTCTCCTACAAAAACTCCCATGGAGCAGCAGCTCCCTTGAAGCAGCTGCTCCTTATTTTCTACAGTCCCCGAGCCTTCCAAAAATCTCAGTTTGAAAAACCCTCTTCCTCTATTTTTCAATCCCTTTTTTATTTCTGCCAATAGAGGTTGATTTGTTCCCGCCAAAAGCTACATCTTTCTTATATTTCCCCCAAAAACTAGCCTTATTTCCTTTTCCATTTCCCCTTAGTGACGTGGCCATTATAACAATGTTGCACATGCAAAAAATGGAGCTGTTTTCTGGATTTTGACATAAGCAGCACCTAAATTTATCTTTCTTGTTCCTTTGGTACCTACAATCCATTTATCATAAAAGAACAGTCATCAAAGCACCTAAATCACCCAATTCACAACTAAATACACACTAAAATGCAACCTAAACTAATGATAATTTGTGCATTATCACCTTCTATCATCCAAATCACCAGTATAGTCTGAATCCACATACGCTACGACTAAAGGATCACCCTGCTAACTGCCAAATACAATACCATGACCTGCAGTACCCTTCAGATATCTGAAAATCCACTTGACTGCTTCCCAATGTCGCATACCTAGTTTAGACATAGATTTACAAACTTGACTAATAGCATGAGCTAAATCAGGTTGAGTACAAACTATTGCATACATCAAATAGCCAACTACACTAGCATATAGAACCTTTGCCATGTCTTCAATTTCCCTATCTATCTTTGGGCACCGTTCTGAAGAAAGCTTAAAATGATTTACCAATGGAGTACTCACTATCTTCGCATTGTTTATCCCAAACCTGTCTAACACTTTCTCAACATAGCCTTATTGAGATAACCACAGTTTCCTTGAGCCTCTATCTCTGTGAATCTCCATTCCAAGAATTTTCTTTATAGCACCTAAGTCTTTCATATCAAATTCTTGGCTCAATAAAGCTTTCAAAGCAATGACATTATGCATATTCTTTACAGTAATCAATATATCATCAACATATAGTAACAGAAAAATAAAAGAACCATCATCAAGGCTCTTAACATAGACACAAAAATCATACTCACATCACCTATAGCCAATCTGAATTATATAGGAGTCAAACCGCTTGTACCATTATCTTGGAGACTATTTCAACCCATACAATGATTTCCTTAGCCTGCAAACCAGATTCTCATGTCCAGGTTAAGTGAACCCTTCCTGCTGCTCCATGTAAATTGCTCCTCTAGATCACCATGTAAAAAAGCAGTTTTAACATTCATATACACTAAATGCAAATCCCAACTAGCTACTAATGCAAGCACTGCCCTGATTAAAGTATGTTTAACCACAGGAGAAAAACTTTCATCATAATCTATCCCCTTCTGCTGTGAAAATCCCTTTACCACCAATTGAGCCTTGAACTTTTCCCCCTTTTTTTGATACTATTGGTTTCCTTTTGTACACCCACTTGCAGTCAATAGCCTTTTTTCCCTCAGGAAGCTGAAGTAGCTCCCATGTATGAATTTTCTACAAAGACTCCATCTCCTCAACCATTTCACCTATCCATTTATCTTTCTTCTGGCTAGTAATAGCTCTTTGAAAAGTAACTGGATCATCACTACTGATGAGAAGTGCAAAAGAGACTATGTTTTCAAAACCTAATCTACTTGGAGGCTTTACATTGGTACATCTCTGGCTAGATTATAGTTTTACAGATCACTTATATTTAAATCTACAGATATTGGATTTAAACTCTCAACCTTCTCAATTACTACTGGATGATGTTCTAAATCCATCTGCACTACATCTGAACCGAAACTATTTCCTAGTAATTTGTCTTGGTTCTGTTGCAATATAAACTGCTCATCAAAGACTGCATCTCTACTGATCATGACTTTCTTTGCAATCGGATCCCAAAACTTGTATCTTTTAACACCTTTCTTGTAGCCTAGAAAGATACACTTCTTGGACTTTGGATCAAGTTTAGATCTTTCATCACCAGGTACATGAACATAAGCAGAACAACCAAAACTATGTAAGTTATCAAAATCAACTGCATCACCTGTCCATACCTCTTCTGCAACCTTACCACCCAATTATGCCCGTGATGATCTATTAATGAGGTAGCATGCCATATTCATAGGCTCTGCCTAGAAACTTGTAGGAAGCCCTGCATTCAGTCTCAAACATCTTAACCTTTTAGTTAAGGGCCTGTTCATCCTTTCTGCAATACCATTCTATTGTGGTATCTTGCATACTGAAAAATGCTTCTGAATCCTATGCTCCTCATAAAGGTTCTGAAACTATGAATATGTGTACTTTATACTATTGTCAGACCTCAAATAATTGATCTTTCTACCAGTTTGGTGCAAACCTCAGCTTTCTACAGCTTAAATTTGGCAAAAACTTCAGATTTCAGTTTCAAGAAATACACCCAAACTTTCCTAGAAAAATCATCAGTAAAAGTAACATAATTCAGAGATCCACCTAAAGACAATTCTCTAGTAGGTCCCCATACATCAGAATGCATATAATCAAGAATCCCTTCAATTTTGTGCTTTCCAGTTGTGAAGCTAACTCTAGTCTGTTTCCCAAGAACACAAAACTTACAAAAATCTAACTTGCGGCTTTTAACACTATTCAACAAATTTCTTTTATACAATTCAGTCATCCCACGTTCACTAAGATGACCAAAATGCATGTGCTATAGTTTTGTATTATCATCATATGACTCAACAGAATGAACTCCACCTATAACTGTACTCCCTAATAGTTTATAGATATTCCCTACAGTTACCTTTCCTTTCATCACAGCCAATGCACCCTTAACAATTTTAATGGTTTCCATATCCTCATCTACTTTAAGAATAAAACCATTTTTCTGTAAAATTCCTAAGGAAATTAGATTCTTTTTCAAATTTGGAATATGCCTAACATTATACAATGTTCTAATAGTACCATCATACATCTTAATTCTGACTTCACCAATACCAATAATATTGCAACATCTATCATCACCTAAATAGACAGAACCAAAATTAGATGACTTGTATGAAGTGAACCACTCCCTGTTAAGCGTTATATAATAAGAGCATTTGGAATCAAGAATCCATGCATCCATGAACTGACTTATAAAAATTAAAAGCATATCACCATCACTGCAATCTGAGTTGTAACTTTGCACCACATTCACAGACTTAGATGATTCATCACGTTTCTCATTAGTCTGCTTTTTCAACTTTGGACAGCCTCTCTTCATATGTCCCGGCTCCTTGCACTTATAGCAATGAATCATCTTTTTACCATTAGACTTTGATATAGAATTTTGCTTTTTAAAATCCTCTTTCTTTTGCTTCCTTTCATGATCTTGATTACCCTTAATATATAAACTATCACCATGAGATCTTTCCCCTGTATTTTGTTTCCGCTGATTATAAGCCAACAAAGTTGTAGTAATCTCATCAACTTTGATTGTTTCTTTCCTATATGTAAAAGTAGTCACCAAATATTCATAAGACTAAGGCAATGAACACAATAAAATCATTACTCTGTCTTTATCCTCAATATTCACATCAAGTCGTGCTAAATCTGTGATTATTTGATTGAAGACGTTCACGTGCTGTGCCAAATTTGAACCCTCTTACATATTTAGCCCATAAAGCCTCTGCTTCAGATACAGCTTATTCGTTTGGGATTTAGATACAAACTCTGCTCCAGCATCTGTCCCTTTTTCTGGTATGAGCCATACACTATAGTTATGCACTTGTTAATTATATGATCAATATTCAAGATGTGATTTTCAATTCCAAAACAACTTGTCATTTGAGTAGAAATTTCAATAGAATATCATAATTTATCTCAATATATATATATATATATATATATATATATATAACTTAAGAAGAATTTAATTTGGTTGTTTAACATTAAAGAATCCAACATAAAATATTTTTATTAAATTTTGATTAGTCTTAATTAATGCTGCTAGAATTTTCTTTTGCATAGCACAATCTATACATTACATAGTAAATCCAAATAATACCTTAATCTTTAAGCTCAAAAATAAGATTATTTTCCAGGAACTGGAACTTGTGAGTTTGCAGATTCAATATAGCTTATCAGGCATTACTCAATGTTTAGCTTTTCTAAAATTTTCTTCACATGTATTCTGAAGTATTAACTTAGATATTCTTCTTATCCTATTAGCAATATTTCGAAAGTTTATGGTATGATTAACATAGACAGCAACCTTTATCTTATTTACATCTTTAATCTCCTTAAACTGCATACTGTGATAATACCAATATCTGGAATATTTGATGTTAGAACATATAAAATAGAATAGCACAACAACACAAATAAAGAGTTGATTTGTTAAGTTTGTGACATGAATTTTAGAAGGAGATTCACTAGTTTTGTGTTCTGAACACTTTTACATATTGAAGGCAGACATGGCCTGAGACACGGGGTGTCTCAGGGTATATTGTGAACATGAGAAAAGACACGGGTGTGTGGTGACCATATTAAAACCTATCAATTTATCTAAAAAGGTACATAAATGGAAATATGGGCATGTTCCAAGCCGTGTTTGGACTCTATTTTTGCTCTAAAAGGCTACATGGGTCAAAACACCCCCGTGTAGTGCACAAGGTTGTCCAAATTTGACTAGAAAGCTATTTTTCTCCTATTTTCTCTCCACATAAGCTATAAATAAGACTTATATTAATTTAGGGTTAAGAGATCTGGTTTATTCTTCATTGTTAGCTGTCCTAATACTCTTTTGTATGCTCTTTTTCATATATAGTGAAATTTTTTTTCCTCTGACTGTGGTTTTTACCTAGCTTAGGATTTTCCATATAAATCTTTGTATCTAATCTACTTATTTCTTTTATTACTATTATTTATGATTATTTTTGTGTGCCTATTACTTCTATTGCAGCTCTAACAAACTAGTATCAGAGCTAAGATTATTTTTCTCGGGAACTTAAGATATTGGCGTTGTCTGATTTTGAATATTGGCTTCGGTAAAATATGATATTCCATTACTAGATCGTAGCACAAGATTCCTGCTATGGCAGGTTAAGATGCACGATGTCCTTGTACAAATGGAGTTATATGATGTTATTTTAGGGGTTGATCACATGCTCGCATCATTAAAGGATGATGAAAAGAAGCGTAGAGATTGTAAAGTCTTGACTTAAATACATCTGCATTTATCGAATAGTATTTTGAAGGTTGTATTGAAAGTGAAGACTACTGCTTTATTGTGAGTGAAGTTAGAGTAGATATGCATAAAAAAATCTCTCCCTAGTAAGATGCATTTGAAGCAGTGTTTGTACTCTCATCATATGTTAGAAGTACGTCCCTTGAGGATTACTTAATTATATTTAAGGAAATTATCTCTAACTTGGAGAATATGGAGCTCAATATTGTGGATGAGGATTTAGTTTTGATTTTGCTATGTTCATTACCTCCTTCTTATAGAAACTTCATTGAGATCCTTTTATATATTCATGAGAAAATATCTCTAGAAGAGGTTTTTGAGACATTGTATTCTAAGGAGCAAGTTAAATAGTTGGTGGTTAACCCAGAGACTCATAGAGAGAGTCTTATTGTTAGGGGAAGGGCATCTGAGAGAGGTGATGGGGATGAAAATAAAGGTAGGTTGAAGTCTAAAAATAAGACCATGAAGTGCTATTACTGCAAGAAGAAGGGTCGTGTGTCAAGGTTGAGTGTTTTAAGCTGAAGAATAAGTCTAAGAGAGGTGATTATAAGGGTAAATGGTGAGGCCACTATTGTTGAAGATGTAAAAGATTTGGACAATTATGGTGATCTTCTCATTATCACTGACAGTAAGGTCAATTCAACATGTGACTGGATTTTGGACACTGCCTGCACATACCACCATATGACTCACAATCGGGAATGGTTTACGGACTATGAATCGAGAGATATGGGAACTATTTTAATAGAGAATGATGCCCCATATAAGATTATCGGCATTGGTTCGGTCAAAATTAAAATGCATAATGGGATCATTAGGAAGCTTGAGGGTGTTAGACATATTCTTAACTTGGGCTAAAATCTTATTTCAGTTTCTACCTCCAACAATGAAGGTTACAGTGATTCAGGTGGAGGTGAAGTGTTAAAGATCACGAAAGGCTCTCTCGTTGTGATGAAGAGATATTTGAGGCATGCTAAGTTATATGTCTTGGAGGGTTTGACCATTATAGGTAATGCAGCCATCACATCCTCTGATTTAGATAATACTACACTTTGGTATTTGTGCCTAGGTCATATGAGTGAGAATAGTCTAGTGGAGTTGAGCAAAAGAGGACTGATAGATGGTCAGATTGGGAAATTGGAATTTTGTGAGCACTGTGTATTTAGGAAAGATAAAAGGGTGAGTTTTAATAAGGGTAATTACAGTACTAAAGGAACACTTGACTATGTTCATTCAGACCTTTAGGGGCCATCTTAAATTTCTACTAAGGGTGGTGCGAGTTATATGTTGACGGTCATTGATGATTTCTCGAGAAAAGTTTGGGTGTTCTTTTTAAAGCATAAGAGTGAGGTGTTTACTACTTTTAAGTAGTGAAAAACCATAATTGAGAAACAGACTAGGAAGTAAGTGAAGTGTCTCTACATTGACAATGGATTAGAGTTTTGTTCAGGTAAGTTTAACTCATTTTGTAAGTTTGAGGAAATTATTAGGCATTTGACAGTTCCAAGAACTCTACAATAAAATGGTATGGTTGAACGCATAAATAGGATATTAATAGAGAAGGTCCGGTGCTTGCTTTCTAATTTTGGGTTACTAAAGTTGTTTTGGACTGAAGCTGCTATTACAGCCTATTTTCTTGTGAACAGTTCTCCCTTGATGATGATAGATAAAAAAACTTCAGAAGAAGTATGACCTGGTACTCCTAGTAATTATACCAACTTGAGAATTTTTAGTTGTCCTACCTATACTCATGTTGATAATGATAAATTGAAACATAAGTCTAGAAAGTGTGTCTTTTCTTAGGTATATGTCTGGTGTTAAGGGTTATAAGCTTTAGTGTCCCGAGTTAAGTAAGATTTTTATGAGTTGTAATGTAATCTTTAATGAAACTCCTATGTTAAGTAACCAATCTCCTAGAGATAATTTCGTTAAGTCTGTACAGCAGTATAATATAAATATGAAGGTGGAGTTTTCGTTTGGGATAGAATCCACTCCAAAAGCTACATCAAATGAGAGTTTAGAGGTAATTAATGATGAGGAAGCTGCCACACCTCAATACTCTATTACGAGGGACAGACCTAAGAGGCCCGTTAAACAACCACAAAGATACAATGAAGCAGATATGGTGGCTTATGCACTGAATGTGGCTGAAGATATTGAAGCCGGTGAGGAACCATCTACCTATAAGAAGGCAATCAGTTGTGTGGATTTAGAAAAGTGGTTGGTTGCCATACAGGAGAAGATGGAGTCTCTACACAAAAATGGCACATGGGAGTTAGTGAAGTTACCCAAAGGCAAGAAGACTATTTTATGTAAGTGGGTGTTCAAAAAGCAAGAAGGCATTCCGGGTATTGATGATGCTAGATATAAGGTGAGACTTGTTACTAAAGGCTATAGTCAGATTTTGGGTGTGGACTTCACTAATGAGTTTTCTCATGTTATGAAGCATAGCTCTATTCGAGCTTTACTTAGGATTATTGCTAGGCATGATTTTGAGTTAGAGCAATTGGATGTTAAAATGACATTCTTATATGGACAACTTAAGGAGAACATTTATATGCAGCAGTCAAAGGGGTTTGTTGCTTTAGAAAAAGAAGACCATGTGTGTTTCTTGAAGAAACCTCTCTATGGGTTAAAGCAATATCTAAGGTAGTGGTATAAGAGGTTTGATACTTTTATGACTTCACACGGGTTTAGGTGTTGTAACTATGATTGTTGTGTCTATTTCAAGAAGAACCGCAATGGGTCTTTTATGTATCTTCTTCTCTATATTGATGACATATTGATTGTAGCTAGAGATAAAGAAGAAATTGAGAAAGTCAAAGCTTAGTTAAGCACCGAATTTGAGATGAAGGATTTGGGTGAAGAAAAGAAGATCCTTGGCATGGAGATTGTAAGAGATAGGAAGGCTGGCTTATTATATCTTAGTCAAAAAGGGTACATTAAGAAGGTTTTACGAAGGTTTAATATGCACAATTGTAAACCTGTAAGTACTCTGTTGGCTTTACATTTTAGGCTTTCAGCTTTGTTGTGTCCATAATTAGATTATGAGATTGATTATATGACTTGAGTCCCCTTACTTTAGTGCGGTTGGTTCCTTAATATATGCTATGGTTTGCACACGTCCGGATTTGTCGCATGCTGTGAGTTCAATTAGTAGATACATGGCTAATCCGGGGAAAGAGCATTGGAAAGCAGTTCAATGGATCCTTCACTACCTGTGTGGCTCTTTAGGAGTGTGTTTCCATTTTGGAAATATAGAGATAGGGTTATTGGCTATATGGATTCGTATTTTACCGGTGATCTTAACAAAATGAGATCGTTGACCAGTTATGTATTGAGAGCCTTATGATAATTTGAAGCTCATGGCATTATATTGTGATAGTCAAAGTGCTATTTTTCTCACCAAAGACCAGATGTTTCATGAGAGGACTAAGCACTTTGATGTTCGCTATCACTTTATATGAGAAGTTGTTGCAAGGGGTGATGTCACTGTGGAAAAGGTCAGTACTCATGATAATCCTACTGACATGTTAACTAAATCACTTCTTTTAATTAAGTTTGTGTAATGCTTGGACTTGGTTGGTCTTTCACATTCTCGTTCAATTATGCCCATGGGGGGCATGTTGGAAGAGGTAGAGTTTATGTTATTATTTGCATTGTGGAGTTTGTTTTGGTTTTGAATTGATACTTGGGAATTCATGTCAAGGTGGAGATTGTTGAGTTTGTGATATAAATTTTAGTAGGAGATTCGTTGGTTTCGTATTTTAGGCACTTTTGGTCGTGTTTTACATGTTGAAGGCAAACATGGCCTGTGACACAGGGCGTGTCTCATGATGTGTTGTGAATATGGGCAAGGCCATGGGTATATTGGTGACCGTGTTAGAACCTGTCAATTTATCCAAAAAAGTACACGAGCATGTTCTAGGCTGTGTTTGAATCATGTTTTTGCTTCAGAAGGCTACATGGGCAGAAACATGCCCGTGTAGCACACAGGGTTGTCCAAATTCGACTAGAAAACTAATTTTCTCCTATTTTCTCTCCACATAAGCTATAAATAAGCCTTGTATCAATTTAGGATTAAGGGATTTGGTTTATTCTTCATTATTAGCCACCATAACACTCTTTTGTATGCTCTTTCACATATATAGTGAAATCTCTCCTCCTCTGCCTGTGATTTTTACCCATCTTGAGGTTTTCCATGTAAATCTTTGTGTATACTCCACTTATTTCTTTTATTGCTATTATTTATGATTGTTTGTGTGCGCCTATTACTTCCACTGTAGCTCTAACATGATTAAAATTACGTTTTTATTTCTTGTTGCAGCATCAATTGTCGGACTTCCGTACTTTGTGGATGGGTAGGGATGCCAATACTGAATTGGGATAGCATATCTCTTTACCATTTTTCAAAAATTTTGTAGTCAATATATTCATCTCATCAACAACCATCTGTAATGAATCATTGTCAATTAAAATGAATCTTGGAATAGTCTTGGAGAGAAGTGGCACTAG
>CATIWO010703091.1:0-21287 GCA_949673435.1 Macaranga tanarius | reverse complement strand
CATGGGCGTGTCATAGCTAGATCACAACTAAGCAAATTAATGAACTTAGTTTCCACCAAATCATCTCCTTTTTGTTCCAAAATCTCGAGGTTCTCCTTCACAAGTCCTTTGATGACCTCTTTAATCTTCTTAGCTCATGATATTGTTATAGGTCCTCCACCATAGCTTAAAGAATTTGAATTTAGTGTAGTGTCCGTATGTCCAAATGCATTACTCCCCCCTTCCTTGAAAGGCTTTGCTCTCGAATCTTCGTATTCATAATCAAAAGGAAGAAGGTCATATACATTAAAGGTTGTAGAAATATTATACTCACCTGGGAGATCTAAGTTATAAGCATTGTCATTAACTCTTGCCATAACTTGAAACGGTCCATATCCTCTAGGATGTAGCTTAGATCTCTTTTGAGTAGAAAATCTCTCATTGCACAAATGCAACCAAACCTAATCTTCAGGCTCAAAAACAAACTACTTGTGCCCTTTATTCCTTTGATCTGCCACTTATTAATTTTGTCTTTCAATATTTTGCCTTACCTGTTCATGTAAATTACGCAGAAAATCTTGTTTGTATTTGATAATATAAGGAAAAGACTCAAGAAACTCACTCCAATTAGCATGTATTTTATTGAGCTTATTATTTCCCTTTAAATACTTCAAACTCTCATAGTCGGTATGGATAACAAACTCCTTAGGCAATAGGTAATGTTGCCACGTTTCCAATGCGTTATGCCATACCGGATAATTAAGCGTTATGCCACTTAATTTCTCACTGAAATATGAAATTGGCTTACCCTCTTGCATTAGAACAGCTTCAATTCCCACTTTAGAAGCATCACATTCAATCTCAAAAGTTTTATCAAAGTTAGGCAAAACAAGAATAGGTGCAAATATTAATTTAGATTTCAGCATGTTAAAAGCATCCTCTTGCTCCTTTCCTCACCTAAATCAATTTTTTTTTAATTAATTCTGTCAAATGGGTACCTATGCTAGAAAAATCATGCACAAAGTGTCTATAAAACTAGTTAAACCATGGAAACTATGAACATCCCTCACATTCCTAGTTGTAGGTCAAGTTTTAATAGTCTTAACTTTCTCATGATCAACCTCTATTCCATGCTTGCCAACAACATATCCTAAAAATATAACTTTAGGCACATAAAATGCACATTTAGTAAGCTTAGCATACAACTTTTGTGCACATAAAACATTAAACACAGATCTAACATACATAATATGGTCCTCTAGTGATTTACTATACACAAGTATATCATCAAAATATACAACAACAAACTTACCTATAAAATCCTTTAAAACATGATTCATTAAACGCATGCATATATTAAGAGCATTAGTTAAACTAAATGGCATGACTAACCACTCACATAACCCATATTTTATTTTAAAGGCAGTTTTCCATTCATCACCTATTTTCATTCTAATTTGATGATACCCAGCCATTAAATCAATTTTAGAAAATATGCATGCACCATGTAATTCATCTAATATATCATCTAAATGAGGTATAAGATGGTGATACTTTACAGTGATTTTACTGATGGCACGACAGTCAACACACATATGCTATGTTTCATCCTTCTTAGGCACTAATAGCACGGGTACATCACATGGATTCATACTTTCTCTAATCAACCCTTTAGATAATAACTCATCCACTTGTCGTTGTAATTCTTTTGTCTCCTTGGGGTTACTCTTATAGGCTAGTCTATTTGGAATTTGTGCTCAAGGAATAAAATTAATTTGATGTTTTATCCCTCTTAATGGTGGCAAACCATTGGGCAAAGACTCGGGAAATAAGTCCTCAAATTCCTACAATAACACTTGAAAAGAACTGGGTAGAGAAAAGAGAATTAGGTTAGAATCAAAAGCTAAACACGTACTCTTGAATACCAATAGTATCATAGATTGCTTGCTTAGATAAGCCTTTCTAATCTCACCCTATCTTGCGAAGAAATTGCCTTTTACCTCTTTTTTTTACCACTCTTTGCACACTATTCTCTCCTTTTGCGTGCACAATATCACTATTTTTGCTCTCTCTATGCATCCGTTCTATTTTCTCTCCTTTTTTCTCTCTTTCCTCACACCTCTCTTGGCTTTTCTCACAACTCTCCTTTTGCTGGTGCACCTTTTCTTTTTCATGTGCTCTCTCACATTCACTCAAAATTTCTAATCTTCATACACTTCCTTAGGTGACATAGGTAGCAAATTAATAGTCCTACCATTCATCTTAAATGAGTATTTATTAATAAAACTATCATGTATGACTCGCATTTCATATTGCCATGGACGTCCTAATAATATATGACTAGCTTGCATAGAAACTACATCACATAACACCTCATCATAAGAACGTCCAATAGAGAATGTAATCAATGCTTGCCTAGTGACCTTAATATTCCCATTTCATTCAGCCATTGTAATCTATAAGGTCTAAGATGTTTAGTTGTTTTAATCCCTAAATTATCAATAAAAGTAACATTAACAATATTAGCACTATAATACCCGTATTTTGGAAGTACTATTCATATATTATACCTTCATGACATTTAGAGTAGAGTTGTGGATTATGTTTAAGTGTAGGTATGTACATATCGGTAGAGAGGGGTATATTTATTAAGAAAGTTTTGGAGATATTTGTCAAAATAGAAAGTTGTGGATTATTGGATAATTATCCAAGTTCATTAAGGGGGTGTAGAGAGATTGGGGTGATATTTGTTTATAATTATCTAGTTTCTTATTATTTAATTCTTTGATAAAGGTTAGGTAATTATGTTAAGGGACACCTAAGGCTATATTTGTTGAATTTTGATTGATGGCTTGTGTGTGGGTATATATGTATGTTTGTGTGGGAGTGTTTATGTAGAGAACTTGGTGTAAGAAGAAGTGTGAAATTGAGAGGCTTTGGGAGATTTTAATAATTCTCTACACATCTAGCAAGGATTTTGGGAAGCTTTAGAAGGTCTAAAAGTTGTTGGAGTATCATTTTTGGTAAGCCATGTATTTATTTTGGTTAATTGAAGCTTGGTTTTGATGTTGTAAATTCGGGTTCTATTTTCATATGCATCAGTCCTATTGTTTTGACTATCTCTTAAGTTGTAGAGCTTTTATTTGATTAAAGTTTAATGCTTTGGAAAATTTAGAGAGTCCTCTACAATTTTTATATTTTGCACCAAAGCTGAATTTTCTGTTAAAGTTGACTGGCAAGGCTTGACATTTTCTTGCTCATGCTGTAAGCTCTGTTTTGCCCGATTTGCATCAAAAATCCATAATTAATTCCATACATGTCTGATTTGAGTAATTCCAATTGAAATTTGAAATGGACTTATATGTCTAGCTTTACTGTTATTTTCATAATTTTTGAACATGTGTGTGAATTATTTGGATATATGGAACCATAAGCATATAGCTGCACTTAGTTGCATCTAGTGAGTTTGGTGTAAGAATCATACTTGCTATGTGGTATTGATGTATGAATATATGTAGGCATATTATATTAATGATTTATAGATAATATTTACATGTGTTAGGTGTTGGAAAAGGTAAAGAAGGTACATGTGCTAACTAGAAAGTTGGTAAAGAAGATTTTGTGTTTATAAGCTATTTTGGTGAGTAGATGTTCAAGCCCTTCTAAATATTTTTTTATATCAGCAATAAAATGAGCTTTTGATGTTGCTTTATGAACCTAATTTGATGTTTTGGAATTATTCTAATTCAGCTCATTGTTACTTGAATTATTCAAGCTTTGAAGCAATAAAATGGTTTTAAACTCATAAGTTAAAGGTGTTACTATATTATGTTTTTGTTATGAAAATTGAATGAGATTTATTTAAACTACTTGATGATTTAAATGAGTTTATTATCATATTGTTTGTATTCCTTTGAATTTTGATGAGAAGTGGTTGATTTTGAATATTCCAATGAACTACAAATATGATGGAATGATTTTAACTATTTATGAGATGAAATGGTATTTATTTTGTGTATTACCACCCTATATGCAATGTGTGGATTTGCTATGGTGTTATGAGCATATTTGAGATTGTGATGTAATGTGTTGTGGTGTTATATGCACATTTGAGACTGTGATGGTTGCTATTGCGCAATAGATAACAGGGCACTTGATTGCAGGACGGTGAAGGAAGAAAGGCCGTACAGTGCTAATGTAGTCGAAGGGTTAGCCGTCAAGTGTGCCTAGAGATTGAGTTGTGATAGCATGTACGTTATGGCTATGTGGCAAGGTTTGATAAAAAGGGTTGGTTAATACATATGAAAAGTTGTAATAACATTTGAAAAGCATGTGTTTCTTTTCATTTAAATTTTGTAAAATCTTAGCTTTGATATTTCAAGTGGATTATAAATTAGTTTATGAATACTCTAATAGTCAGATTTGGAAGTTTACTATATTAATTTAACCAAATTGTTTTCTGCTTATAATATCTATTCACTGAGTATTTTTGTACTCATTCTGTCTTTATTTTCAAAACCATTTCAGAAAGCAGGGCTCATTAAAGGGTTGTTTATGCTGAGTAAGAGTAAATAGAAGTTGGACGTAAGGTTGGCCAACAACATCCTTGTTAGAGATGCCTTGCACTCTATTTATTAAATGCGTTTCTATGAGTATTGTAAAAGATTATATTTTGGAGTTAAATATTAGTGGCTAGACTTTATGCATAGAAACTGTTTGGAAACACATATGTATTTCATTATGCTTAAATGATCTAAAAAAACTATTCCAAGATTGTGTTTCCTATTTTATTAACAAATGTATTTATAATTATTATATATTATGTTTTAACTAAGAGATTTGTGGAATGGTTAGTTTTAGTATTCATCTCGGACTACGTGAGACGGGATGAGATACTAATAGTCCACCTCGGGCTACATGAGACTGGGTATGACAAGCACAACTCCCACTATTTATAATCATACTACACAATTTATCATGCATCATACATTGAGTATGAAAGATGTTTTTACGTTGTACCTCTTCCTCCTTAGCTTGTATGTTTAAGGCATGCTTGGTAACCAAAATGTAAATTGGTCCTTATGGGGCTGATTTCTCCTCCACATCACGGCCTCCAATGGTGGCATATGACTCATATCATCATCATCATCTTCCTCACTTACCACCTCCCTAATACGTAGGGTCATGATCTTGGCATTGGGACATTGTACAGCCCTATGCCCATATCCCAAACACCTAAAGCACTGAATATTACTTGACTTACCTTTATATTTATCATCCTTAGGTTGTGTCGTTGGTATAGTAACATCCTTGCTTTTACTTAGCTCAAATTTGCCCTTACTTACACTTGTTTATCCTCCCTTGTTCTTCTAATTCGATTTCCATGTAGTTGTAGGAGTCGAATTTATTTTGGTTTTGACCTTCAATTGCTTTTAGCCTCTCTATCCTTCTCAATGTTAGCTCGAATCATGACCATCTCCATTTCTTATTAATATTCTTCAACACTTCTAAAGCCTCGGTTCAACCTTTATAACCTGGTATACACCTTTTTATAATAGTGTTGAGGTATAAATCTCTTCCTCATTATGGTTTTCATCTCAAGCCATGAGGTAATCGGTCC
This sequence comes from Macaranga tanarius, assembly GCA_949673435.1. Taxonomy (NCBI): domain Eukaryota; kingdom Viridiplantae; phylum Streptophyta; class Magnoliopsida; order Malpighiales; family Euphorbiaceae; genus Macaranga; species Macaranga tanarius. The sequence goes on along the minus strand of CATIWO010703091.1, from coordinate 15,688 downwards.
TTATCCACTTCTATGCCTAATGGAGGTAAATTGATCCTACTACACACTAGCATAGTTAGTGAACTCCACAACGGCCAATTTTACCTTTTTCTCTTCGGTATAATTTTGGCACTCGAACACCTATTCAACCTTCTTTTCCCACTCCAAGTATGCCTTCGGATCACTCTGCCCTTGGAAAGTTAGAATCTTCATCTTGATTGATCCCAAATTTCCATCTTTGGTCTTGCCTTTATTGGCACGCTTTGATCCTTCTTCGACTGTCTCATCTTCTAGATCATTGAAGAGAATGTGTTGGGTTTCCCTTGCTCAGATGGGGGTACCTAACTCTAATCTTTCCAATCGTTCAAAGACCTTTTGATTTTCACTCTTCATATCCTCTTATTGAGCCAACATCTTTTGCAACATTGCTTATATTGCATCCAATGTTAGCTTCTCCTTTGTATCCATGATGTAAATCTGAAATAGAAATTAAAAAAAGATCCTATTCTAATACTCCCTCATGTGCTTCTCTTAATTAATTAGAAACTCTCTAATGCACTCACAATTAAGCACACATAAAGAATTTTCTTTCAAGTTCTTAATTGAGCTAAGCTCTTACTACTTCTGAGAGAATTACAAATCAAACTAGATAACTAAAGTTATTAGTGAAAGAAAAGCTAAAAGATGTAAGAGTGGGACTGTTTTAGGTGATTTCAGGTATATATGAATTTTAGAGTCTATTTATACACACATTTTAGTGTATTTTTAGCTGATTAACAAGTAGGATGAAAGAGTTAAAGATGTAGAATGATGTAGGATAGGTAGACAAAGAAAATAAGGCAAAGGTATGCAATTAGAATGTATTTTCAAGGGATAGAATGCTTACCCACAAATTTTATTGATGCAACGGGCGATGGTTGATGCGGCTTTCTTTAATTTTATTGTAGTTGATTTGCTTGCTGTGATTTGATACGGATGATGTTGAATTGATGATCTTTATTCTATGAAATTTTTTTTAACAATGCATAAATACTACACTAAGGATACTAGAGCCAGTGCTCTGATACCAAATTTGATACAACCCATTAGTTATCTAACAACTAGGATTTGTAACAATCTATTAGAATCATTGCCCAAATATCTATCTAGCATAAACTAAAGGATATTAGCAATACTAGTTATCTTTCAACCAGGATCTCTAATTATAGTTGTTGAATTATAACATGCTCGAAGCAAATTCAGAAAATAGCTCTCACAAGAACCCAAGAAAATTCAATTATTAATTTGAATAAAATCAATCAACTTATGAAAAATAATAATGTTGATACATGTATTTATAGACTTGTAATTCTAATCTTATTCTAACTCCGAAATAAACCAATTTCATGTAGGAATATGAAATTAAATCTTACATAAACAAAAATCCTAATTAGAAATAAATACATAAAGAAATTCCTAATTAGACTAAAATTATAATTCATCGAGACATGGGCATGTCTGAAGGCCACACGAGTATCTTCGAGCTACGATAATTTTAGCAAATTAGCAGACTCCAACACGGTTTGGCACATGGCTTCTTACACGGGCATGTTTTGATGGCGCCTCAGATCCCAGTATGTAACATAACTTCATACACAGGCGTGTCTTAGACCGTGTCAACTACTGAATGACGCTTCAAAAATAAGTATAGGCATGTCTTAGAACATGACCTAGAACACGAGCGTATAGATACCCGCGTACAACTCTAGACATTTACAAACACTCGACATAGCCATGTAAACCCTACACATGGGTGTGTTATGGCTAGATCATGACTAAGCAAATTAATGAACTTAATTTCCACCAAATCATCTCCCTTTTATTCCATAATCTTGAGGTTCTCCTTCATAAGTCCTTTGACGACTTCTTTAATTTTCTTAGCTCGTGATCTTGTTATAGGTCCTCCACCATAGCTTAAAGTATTTAAATTTATTGTAGTATCCCTATGTCCATATACATCAGTTATCGAAAAAAAACAAATTTAACTTTAATGCCCAAAATGAAATTAGTGTAAAATTGGGTAACTACCAAAATATTTAACCTAAAGGTTAGCACAAGTATATATGCATACGTTTCTCCATCCAACCATCCATTTACATCATCCACACTATATATAATACATTCTATGATTTTTGAAAATGGTAAAGATAACAACAAACATAATCTACTCATGTATAATAACATACGTATAACAGAATTATATTAGATCATTCAGCACTAATAAATGTACCTCTAAACACTCTAAGAGTAATATGACAAGCAAGATAAAGGAAAATGATAGAACATAAGGAAAAAGTATTTATTTGCCATTATAGGATCCACTGATTATGATTCCAACAAAGAATATAGATTTTATGCAAATTTGGTCAAAATTGTAACAACCCTACCTTCTATTAATTCCACTAGTATACTAATTAAAGAATTAATAATAGGAGAGATATTACCTTAACTATTTGAATGAACCTCATAATTACATTTAATCAAACATAAAACATTTCAAACACAAAACCACTAAATTCAATATATATCCTAATATAATAACATCTATGCAACCCAATCATTTAATAATTATGATTTGATGGCAAGAAAATAAACTTAATCATAAGTACATTTGCATATGTATAATATTTAGTGCTATACATCCAACCATACTAAAAAAATATATACATCATATATATACAAATGTGAGAGTACCATATGCTAATAAAATGATAACAAAAGAAATACATCAATAACTGATTTGTTGCATCTCTTTCTCAGGTATATCGCATTCTGAGTTGACAAAGTGGTGGTGGATGTAGTAAAACTCTAGTCACAAGGCCGTAATCTCCATGACTCACCCATCTATATCATCCCAAAATATTTACCAATAAAAGTTCAAGGGTGTAAGATGGCCTAGTATCAAAAATACTATAAGGATGTAGGCTTCCTAGCACTACATCACACCCATGTCAGGGTGACTTGAATATTAGAGGTGGTCTCATAGAGTACATAAAAGGTAGTGCAAATACTATCAAGATACTCCTCCCGTATGGTGGACATGAGGACTGAAGCCCCTGTGGGCTTTATCATGACTTTGAAGGTGATGATTGTGTCAAATTGGTATATGTTTAGATGATAAATTTATGTTAAATTTGTGTTTATTTTTGTTAGTTTGCGTTTAGAATAGGTAATGGCATGTGTTTGTATTTTATAGGGGTGTTAAAAACATTTACCAAGACTAAAGGTGGAAAAACTTGAAGAAAATAAGGATTAGAAGTTGAATTTGTATGTAAAAGATCAACACAGGTAAGTACACAACCGTGTAAGTGGCCATGTTGGCTTTTGGACTATAATGGCTATGTGAACAATTGATATATGGCCATGTATGTGGGCATGTTGCATTTTGGGCAATTAGCAAGATTCAACATGGGAAGAGACACAACCGTATAATCTACTGGAACATTAAGTTGAAGATATACACGGTTGGATGTTTAGCCATGTCCTATTACGGATACAAGATACGGGGTCGAGACACAGTCGTGTAGTACTCAAAATTTTTTAGCAAAGATGTATATGGTTGGATGATAGGCCATGTGGTAGCATGTGTTCAAGGCAGGACCAAGACATGCCCGTGTAGACTCGAGACACGGCTGTGTAGGGTTAGAAATTCAGATTTAATCAACTTCTTTGTAATCCTTATCTCTTTACAATTGAGAGTAATTAAAAGGGGGATTAATTGAAGATTAAAAGAAGTATTCTAGAGAAAAGAAGAGGTGACAGAGCTATTGAGGAATCAAGATTGGAGATCAAGAATAGTCAAAAGATTGAGATTCTTTATTTTCTTTCTAATTTCCTAGTAATTGGTGATGAAATTCCTTTATTTTCTTTTGGATTTTATTTTGAATATGTTAGGCTAAGTTAGTTTTTTTATTAGGAGTTAAGGACTTGAACATGATTTATCTATTTCTTTCTTCTTTTGTTAATTCATTATTTCATGCAAAATTATGTTTATTATGCTTAATGCTTGTGAATGCCTGATCACCATTTACATGATTATAATCAGGAATATATAATGAGAGGTAATAATTTTAATTAAACTATAAATAGAAATTTAGTTGATTCAATGTTAAAGATAGCTTGGGTTAATTTAATTCCATAACGGTTTGTGCATGATTTTCATAATTCAATTGGTTAGGGTCTGTGATTACAATGAGAGTTGAATTACAATATCTTGATTAAAGGTTATAAAATTAAGTTAATTGGCTTTAAGAGAGGTTAATTATAAATTAAGATAGCCCGGAATTTGCATGAATAATTGAATTATAAGGAGAGGATCAACTAATGATTATGAGGTGAATTAATTTTCTAATGAGTTTTATTTAATTGATTAGTTGGTTATTACTTGTTTAATGTTTATTTGCATTTAATTTTTCATAAGTTTAGATAGATAGCAATTAAATTGTAGGAATTCACTGAATTAGAGAGCCTTAAATAATTAAAGTAAGCTTTTAGGGTGGTTAGATCAAAATCTCTGTGGGATGATTTCGTTTATACTACGTGTGATTCCGTATACTTATGGAGTTCTAAAGTAGGCGAAACAAGTTTTTGGCACCGTTGCTAAGGATTTGTTAATCTAACATCCAACTAGATTATATCTTTTTTAGATTAAGGCATTTTTTTTATTTTACCTTATTTTGTTCTGATTGTAGGTGTATGCATGATACTCGACGATCGGGCAAAGCAAAACTTTCATATGTGCCAGAGCTTACCAAATTTGAAAAGTTGAATAGAAAATAAGCAAAGGAGAAATCAAAGGAGAAAGCATAATCAATTGAACCAATCAAGATGGTTGAGGATAGGAATGATAATCAAGTTGATAATAAGATCCTTTTGGACACATCTATGCCGAGTTTAGGAGGTACTCAACATAGCACTGTTAGGCCTTCCATCAATTCTAATAATTTCAAGATCAAGCCATCCTTAATTCAGATGATTCAGCAAACGGTTTAGTTCTTTAGAATGACGAATGAAGATCCCAATGACTATATTACTGAGTTTTTGGAAATTTGTTACACCATTAAGTTTAATGGTGTAATTGAGGATGGATTGAGGCTACGTTTGTGTCCTTTTTCATTAAAGGACAAGGCAAAGGTGTGGTTGAAAATACAGCTAGCTGGTTCATTCAATACATTGGATGATTGAGCAATGGCTTTCCTTGCTAAGTACTTTCCACCTTCGAAGACGGCTAAGGTTATTAAGGAAATTACCTCGTTTCATCAATTTGAACACAATTTGATGAGTGAAGCATGGGAGAGATTTACTAATTTGCAAAGGATTTGTCCATATTATGGATTACCTGAAGATGTGCTTATTCATACCTTCTACAATGAAGTTACACTAACTACTTATGATTCTATTGATTCTAAGGTTGGTTGTTCATCGATGAGGAAGACAGTAGATGAGGCTACATTAAACTTAGAGACTATGGCATTCGATAGTTATTTGTGGCCTGTGGAATGGGCAATTACACCCAAGGCTATAAGTGAGATCAAAGTGGATAGTGTGACAGGCCTCTAAGCATAAATTTTTGTGCTCTTCAAGCAACTTGGCAACTTTACATATATACAAAGCCAATACAGCCCCTACACAATTCATACGTGAGCAATGTAATATGAAGGGCAATATGGATAATGAGTTTGTTTCTTGTAATGCAGGAAAATTTGGAGACAATTATGTAGAGCAAGCTAACTATGTGGGAAACTAATTCCAAAGGAGGCAAGCCAATAATCCATACCATTTTGCCAGAGTTCAACAAGACTAGGCATATAAGCACATCGCCAGGTTATAGATGATTATGGTAGACTCTTTATAGTAACAGACTCAGCTCATAAGCAATTTATGCTAGCTAGGTCGTACTCCTTTCTCCTTAGTTTCCAGCCACTGCCTGCCTCTTATGCTCATGAACCTTGTGAGTTACCACAGAGGGATATGCTCATATACATAATCTAAATAAATTTGGTTAAACAAGATCATTTTTTTATCATAAGATTTCTGTTGTGCAGGATCCTCTTGCGAGGTAAGCACAGAGCATACTCTTTGATGATTATGGTAGAGACATGATTATTATGATATTATAGAGGAAAGCCTTTTAGAGAAGAAAAGAAATTTAGAAATTCATGGTTTATTTATGGAGGGCAATATTTATTAAGGGTTGTTTGCCTCTTTACAACGATGCATACTTCCTTTATATAGAGGAAGATGCTGCAGAGATACAAAGTATCAAATATTAATAACACTTAAGACTTTTTAACATCTATCTTTGACTTTTCCTTACCTACCAAGGACTTTTATACCTATATTTGACTTTCTAACTTATTAAATATAGATAAGGACTAGTGAACTATTACAAGGACTTTTATGCTCATGATAAGGACCCATACTTGACCCTTTAACTTATAAGACTCTTATAAGGACTTTTAGACATTTAATTTAATAAATAAAAAAAATGACAGAGTGAGTATCTTGACTTCATTATCTTCATGTTAGATATCTACACATCGTTATCAAGAGTTACTGTCACTTTATGATGGGTTCATGGCTTGACATGTTACTTTCATCATTGATGTCACTACTGTCATTATCTTCTTAAGATTATCCTTATGAATATCCTCTAAGAGGATATCTATGTGAATCCTGCCAGACTTCATAATCCATCATTGATAGGCTAGATAGACTTGGACTTTTTCCTGGACTGTATGGGTTGGATTTTTGTACTAGCTGAGAACTTTGAGAACTTGATCCTGGGCCTTGGGTTGATAACCAATATTCTTTATCTACAAGTAAGCCTGCTATATAAGCTTTTGGATATGTCTCCCATAGAGCATCTTCATAGGCCTTGGGCCAGATCTCAATAGGATTCTTTCTATTAACCTCAAAGAGTCTCTTCTGTAGCCTTCTCCAGAGTAATAAAATTTTGGTGTTGGTGAATAGATGATCAATCATGGAGAAATTATAGGTTTGATGCATCTCAAAACTATTTTGAACTCATTTCTAATCTTCCAGAACGGTCTGTAGAACAGAATGACTGAATGGCATTGATGAAGCTGAGTCAGATTTTGAGTAACTGCTTCTCTGGTAAGGAATGAACTCCATTCAATAATGGACTGGAACCATTTAAAAAATGTTACCAGGTGTGGGTTGGACATGAGTCCTGTGTCTAGCCTTCTCAGATATTGAGCTAGAAGGAGTGGCTGTAGTATAGATGACACATATACTAGAGAAATACAAGAAGCTCCTGTGGCCACTCGAAATTTTTATCAGGGCTTTGATTAAGAAAACTGAATATATTAGCAAAAGGATAGTCCGAATGGATACTAAGGTTTTGAAGATAATCAAGCCTATAAAGTTTGATTAACTTAGACTGGTATTCAAAGATTTGGGTTGAAGCTATTTTATGAGCTGAGTTGTTGAACAGGTTAAAGGTATTTATGGTGGAACTCTTTCAAGAAGAAAAGGAGTTACAGGTGGCTCAGGTTACTGATTTGAACTGGTGGATTCAAAGTTATATATCATGGGTAGGATCAGGTTGCTGATTTGAACTGGTGGCTCAGGTGGCTGATTTGAACTGGTTTTCCATAGCACATGATATAGTTGGTCTACTAAGAAAATTTGAAATCAGATTGTTATCACCTTTTATGTGCTCTACCTCAAAGTCATACTTGTTGAACCATTCTTTCTATCTGAGAAGTTATGGATATGGTAGAGTCTATTCTTTGAACTCCAATATTTTAGAAAATGAAGAAAAATCCATAATAACCTTGAAATTATGGCCAATTAAATGGAATTCAAATTTCTTGATGGCACACTTTGCTGCCAAAATCTCCTTGAATGTAGTGTGATATTGACATTCTGAGTCTGAGAATTTTCCACTGGCATAAGCATAGATTCTCTTTTTCTTTTGCTCATCTTCTTCCAGGAGAATGGCTCCCCAAAACTTGTCACTAGCATCCATTTGTAAGACTTGTCTGCCTGTAGAAAGAATTTGCAAGGGTGGCAGATTTTGTGTACCTTTCAGCAACTACTTTACTGTTGTTATCTGCTGTTCACCCTATATTAGTGGATTCTTTTTCAATATAGCTCTCAATGGTGCAGTCTTCTTTGTTAAGTGCAGGATGAAATCCCTCAGGTAATTGACAATTCTAATAAACTATCTGATTTGCTTGAGAGAAAGATCCTTGTCTGAAAATTTTTAGAGCTCTAAGGCAAAATGTAGTCTAGGCTGATACTGGCCTGCTTTGAAATGCATCCCCAAAAATTCAATCTCTGTCTTGTCAACATACATCTTGGATGGTGAAAGCATTACTCCATATTATTTTATTAGTTCTGCAAACTGCTGGAGAAGCTTTAAGTGACTTTTCTAATCTGGAGAAAACAATAAGATATCATTAATGTAAATGAGAGCATTATACATGATAGGCTCATAAATTTTTATCATTGCTTTCTGAAACAAGGATGGTGCCACTTTTAATCCAAAAGGCATCATTGTCCACTGGAAATGCTGATTAGGAATACAGAAAGTTGTTTTGTATCTTTCTTCTGCTTTAATTCTAAGTTGCCAGAAACCTGCTTTCAAATCAAACTTTGAGAAGATCTTTGCTTTTGACATGAATAGAAACAGTGAGGAAATCTTCAGTAAGGGGAATTTGTCATCTCTCAGGAAGAAATTCAAAGGCTGATAATCAATCACCAATCTCTTCTTTCCACTGATTTATTAAGATCTATTATTGACATAGAAAGCTTGGCAAGCCCATTCAGACTTTGTTGGTTCAATCAAGCCTTGCTTTTTCAATAGTTGACATTCCTCTTCTGCCAGTTTTAGATCTGCAGGAGTCATTCTAAGATGAGTAGCTTTAGTAGGATTGACATCTTCATTCTACTTGAAAGGCAAATAAATAAACAACTCTGGATTTTTCCACAGTGGTGAGGGACACTTCTCCAAGAATTGAGTATGTGAATTTGCACTGCAAACCTACAATAAAAATTTATAAGTTGACTGAAAAGATATAGTTTTGGATTCAAAGTTAAAGAGAGATAGGATGGTGGTGTATAGTTGGAAGTATTTCTTGAACTTAATTCTATTAGAAAGAATCTGAAGTTTTTTCATCTTCTAATAGATATTAGATCCAAGGAAAATATCTTTTCCTAGTAATGGTAATCTAAGAACTTTGGTCCAACTATGACATCCAGGGAAAAATTGAATTTTAATGGGGTTTTTGGTAATGTGTTTGGTTTTCAAAAATCCTCCATTGGTAGCTCTGAAATATTCATCATGCTTTTTCCAATAGTCAGCTGGAAGAACATCTGGGTTTAGAATGGTGGTTCTTGCTCCAGTATCAATCAAAGCAATGGCTTTTATAGGCTTAGAAAAAGTTATCGGGTAAATTTACAGGGTGATTAAAGGAACATGTTATTCTTCTTAAACCAGAGAAATACTTTTATCAAGATAAAATTGTAAAGGCTCATCATCAGATTCTGAATGATTAGAAGTCTCTTCATAACACACAGCAAAAATACTCTCTGGTGAAGGTTCATCTTCCTCGGAGAATAAGGATTCAACATTTTCATTATCAAGATCCACATAAGTGATTAGCTGGATATGCTGAATCATCTTTGTGGCTTTCTTTGGTTTAGAAGGATATGATCTATAAAAATGTCTTTTCTAGCCACAGATATAACATCTGTCTGTGGTGCCTTTTCCTATAAACTTCCTCTTGCGAAAGTACCTCTATTGCTTCAACTTTCTCTTCCCTTTCAATTTAAAGAAATATTTCTTCTTTTTACAAGGGCAAACACATTATAAGGTATCTTTACATTTGATCTGCAAGTCTAGTCTATTGCAAAATAGTTTAACCAGGGGATTTTTCTTTCCTCCCACATACATCTTAATGATTCTTCTCTACTCATAAATATGAGAATGTGCTTGAATCATAACCTGATACAGGTGTCCTAATGGAACATTTCCAATCTTCTGATTCTGTTATTAAAGAATAGAGAACATCCTTAAGGACATGATTTCTAGAATTGAAGCTACAAATGCTTGCTTCAGGTTAGGATTTGTTGTTCCACCCAACTGGTAAAACTTGGTAAACATGTTCTTGAAATGCTGATCTAAATCCTACTCTTTTTTGGAAATTTCTAGATCATCTTTCCACTTTCCAAGGAACTCAAAATGCAAGAGTACTAAAAGTTCATCAACTAATTTAGCCTCAATCAACTGAGCTTTGGCATAGACTTTTAGGCTACTATACCAATTAGACATCTTACCAATTAGTTTAGCCAGGAACATCTGGATAACATCTTTAAGGACTGCTCCAGGTTGTAACATCTGACTATTGATCCAAGCTTTGAATTCTAAGAATCGGTCTCTATATTAAACTGGAGATACATCATCCAATGTGAAGTAAGGACCTGATGAGCTAGATTTTATCTGGGAAGCTGATTGTTCTGAGGTTGACCTCATTATCTTTGTCTCATCTATTGGTTCTATATAAGGCTGAGAAGTAGTTTTGGACTCCTGAGTGTCAGCCATCAACTGCTGAGGAATATCCTCTTTGTCTAATTCAGAAGATTCTTCAGATGAAGGGCTTTCTGAGGTTAAATTAATTATAAAGCTAAGCATGGTATTCTAAGCATAATCTCCTAAAAAGGAAGATATTGGATTAACCATCATGATATTAAAAGTTTTTTCTGCTGGCTTTTCTGCTTCAATTGATTCTATTGAGGATGAAGATAACTGCATCTGATCCTTTGAAGGTTTTTTCTTTTTAGAAGGTTCAGAATCAAAGAAATGAGTGGTTTTGCCTTTTTTACTTGTCTGGTCTGAAAATGGATAGGAAGGTTCCATTCTTCAAAACCAGGTGGTATATTTAAAGGCACATATGGTGATGAAAATGGAGATAGATTATAGCTTGGTATAGAAGAAAAAAGGTTATAGTAGGGATCTAATGGATCTAGAGAATAAAGACTCTGATAAGGCTATCAAGATCTCCTTCTTTCAAAATCTTGGTCAATATGCTCAATCTGAGCTTTTAGATCCAGTATCTCATTCTCCTTCATCTGAAGAAGATGTATAGCACTCCTACTTCGGATTAATAGCATTAGCTCCTAATGCTTCCTTTCTACTTCTTTGGATAAGTCAGCTTGAATTTGTTTCATCTCTAACTCAAAACTAGATAGGTGATTCTCAGTGCTTTTCACCTGTTGTGTAATTTCATCTACTTTGGCCTCCACTTTTTAGGAAATAGCTTCAACAATTATTCCCTAGCCAGCTGCTTATGGATGTGGACACAACATGGAGAATTATGAGAGTCTGCTTTTATCAACAAGGCTTCATTTTGGATGTTTGGAATGGTAATGTTTAAGGTTTGGTTCTACAATCGATACACAATTTGATAGTATAAGGTTGCAGAGATGGAATCTAGGTTTTGTTCAGCTTAGCAAAACCATCTGAATTTTTCATAGAGTAATAATAATAACATAACTGCACTAAATAACATGTCAAAGGTGCAAGGTACCCTAGGTTTTCAATAACCACAATAAGATAGGTTGGCATCTATAGAGAATAAATTAGACAAGTTTTTAGATGCCATCACTAGCAAACTATCGAGCCAGAATGATAATCAAAAGAGGATGAAGGTGAAGTTTGATCAAATTACTAAGAATCACTCCTTTTCAATTTATAACATCGAAGTTTAGTTGGGACAGCTTGCCAATGTCATTGACATATGAGGACAAGGGAATCTCCTTAGCAATATCGAAGAAAACCCAAGGGATGTCAAGGATATTACTCTTAGAAGTGGTAAGGAACTAAAGAGGAACTAAAGAATGAGATAAAGGCTAATAAATAAATGATCCAAACATAGAGGAAGAGGATTCAACCAAAGGAAAGGTTGTAGAGACAAATAAAGCAAAGGTGTAAACTTCAACCCCACCACTTGTACGTAAGATTTCTTTTCCACATAGGTTGAGGAAACAAAAGGATGGTGAACGATTCAGTAAATTTTTAGAGATTTTTTAGAAGCTACAGATTAATATTCCATTAACGGAGGCATTAGTGCAAATGCCCAAGTATGCAAGGAGATCATCATAAACAAGCATGCATGGGATAATAATGAGACAATACTATTGTGAGAGACATGTAGCTTGATTATAACAAAGAAATTGCCTACCAAATTGAAGGATCCAGGGAGCTTTATGATTCCATGCATTGTTGCGACTAATGAGTTTTCACATTATTTATGTGATTTAGGTGCTAGTATTAACTTGATATCTTTGTCAATTTTTAAAAAACTCAAATTAGGAGACATCAATGCAGCTAACATAACATTATAATTGGTGGATCACTCAATTAAGAGGCCACATAGAGTGGTAGAGGACATCCTCGTCAAAGTAGATAGATTTATCTTTTCCATTGATTTTGTGATTTTAGATTTTGAGGAAGATAGGCATTGTCCATTGACTTTAGGTAGACCATTCCTTAATACTGATAGGGCTTTGATTGATGTGTATGAAGGTAAGCTTACATTAAGGGTAGAGAATGAGAGTATTGAATTTGTCATGTCTAAACTCATGAGATATCCTTTAAATAATAAGGCATGCATGAAAATAGTGTCAATAGATGATTGTATTGTGCAGGAGCATTTTTCCCTATGATAGTTATGATGAAGAGTGGAAAGCTATTGACACTAAGGATGAGGATGAGACCACATTCACCAAACCTAAGCTTTTAGTTAGAAGTGATAATCCTATACCTTTATATATTGAGAAACCACCTAAACTAGAACTCAAACCATTATTTAATCACTTGAGATATGCATTCTTAGGTAAGAATAACACACTACCTATTATCATATCTAATAAATTAGATGTTGAGCATGAAAGAAAGGTGTGTGAGGTAGTAATGAAGAGGGTTAGAGCATTGGGGTGGCAGATTTCAGACATAAAGGGAATTAATCCCTCTATTGTCATACATAGGATACATATAAAGGAGGTATATAGACCAATAACTGAGAGGCAAAGGAGGCTAAACTTAAATATGAAAGAGGTAGTGAAAAAGGAAATAGTTAAACTTTTAGATGTAGGAATTATCTACACTATTTCTTACAGTGAGTGGGTTAGCCCGATACAATATGTACAAAAGAAGAGTAGGTTGACTGTAGTAGAGAATGATATGGGTTAGCTAATTTCTAAGAGAGTGGTAGATTGGTGGAGAGTGTGTATCGATTATAGGAAGTTAAATAATGCCACTAGAAAGGATCACTTTCTCCTTCCCTTTATTGATTTAATGCCAGAGAGGATAATGGGTCATGCATTCTATTGCTTACTTGATGGTTACTCAGTTTATAATCAGATTTTTATCTATCCCGAGGATCAAGAAAAGAAAACATTTACATGTTCTTATGGCACAATTTCATATAGGTGTTTGCTTTATGGTTTGTGTAATGTACTTGCCATTTTTAAACGTTGTATGATGGCATTATTTTTTGACTTAATTGAGGATATTATGGAAGTGTTTATAGATGATTTTTCTATTTTTGGTAGTTCTTTTGATTTATATTTAGCTAACCTTGACAGGGTATTAAAGCGTTGAGAGACTGACCTCATACTTAATTAGGAGAAATGCTATTTTATGGTAGATGAGGGGATAGTCTTAGGCCATAGAATTTCAAGCAAGGGAATCGAAGTGGATCAAGCCAACACAGAATTATAGGGACGTTTCCACCACTTACATCAGTTAAGGGAGTTAGAGGTTTTCTAGGGAATGCCGATTTTTACTGTCGGTTTATTAAGGATTTTTCTTTGATTGCTAAACCTCTAACTAACTTATTAATTAAGGATGTACCTTTTATCTTCAATGATACGTGTTTGAGTGCTTTTAACATGTTAAAAAATGCATTGGTATCGGCACCTATAATTACACCTCTGAATTGGTCTCTACCATTCGAGATAATGTGTGATCAAGCAATTTTGCTATTGGAGCTATGTTGGGACAAAGGAAGGATAATCACTTGCATGTGATCTACTATGCTAGTAGAACACTCTTTTACGCTCAACTTAGCTACACCACTATAAAAAAGGAGATGTTAGTAGTGGTTTTTGCTCTAGATAAATTTCGGTCATATCTCCTCGGATTGAAAACTATCATCTACACTGACCATTCCACCATTTGACACCTTCTAGCTAAAAAGGATGCCAAACCAAGACTAATGAGATGGGTTTTATTGTTGCAGAAATTTGACCTTGAAATTAAGGATAAAAAGGGCTCAGAGAACTTGGTGGTAGATGATGAGTATGAAAAACACTTGTTTTAAGCACTCTATTTTATTGTATCTTAGGCTTAGTAGTTGCATTGTTAGTTAGTTTTTTAGTTAATTTAGTTAGTTTTGTTATTTTTCTTAATTAGTAGGATTTATTTGTTTTTAGATAATTTCTTTTATATTTTATTTTGTAGGATATATTGGGATGAAGATTGGATCAATTCTTGAAGTTTGGATAGGCCAAAGACTCAAGATAAAGCCTTATCTACGTTGGGGATAAGTGTGGCCGTGTTTGGCCTTGTTTAAAAGTAATGTTTGGCCATACTATAGGTGGCACGGCCATGCCAAAATTGAGAATGGCCGTGCCACTCACAGAGCTCAGCAAATTGATGTGTCTTGCGCACCCATGCCATTTTCTTGCGCACCCATGCCAGCTTTGTGTGATAGCCTACGAAATGATATTTTTCAACTAAAGATTAGATAGATAGAGACTTATCTCTTATCTTTTGATTAGATAGAGTTAAAGAGAGGTTGGAATACCTTTCTCACTAGGTCTTTAGGTCTATAAATAGGACCCTTTCATGTATATTTAAGGGTTTTTCTTATTTTTGAATTCTACTCTAGTTTATGTTTTTCCAATTTCTATATATATTTTCATTTGTTTAGTTCATAGTTGAAGTGGTACTTAGCTTGAAGTTAGAAGAGCAAAGCTTCTTGACATCATTGGAAAGGAGTTTTTCTAGTATCACTCTCTTTTATTTATTACAATGTTCAGAATTGTTTTCATTTCTAGTATCACTCTCTTTTAATATTTGTTGAATTTGATTTTTACTTTGGTTGTTTTTTATTTAGTTATTAAAGAATATAAACTTGATTTCGATGTCTAAACAAACAAACATAGTTAGTATTGCAGTATTCAATCACTAATCCCTGTGGGATGATATCTTTAGTTACTACTTGGTACGATTCTGTATGCTTGCGGATTAGTACACATCAAGTTTTTGGCGCCGTTACCGGGGATTAGCAAAGGAATTGATATTATAAGAAAATTTTGTTGCTTGATTTAGACGTTAGTTTTAAATTTTTGTTTGTGATTGCGGTATTGCAGGAATTTGTGTTGTTTGATGTACACACGTAGTGCAAGCAAATAAGGACTTGAATTAATACCACTTGATTTGGAATTAGAGAAGACAGTTCGTAAGAAAAAGAGACAAATAGTCATATTAAAACACTCACCAAGCAAGATGGACGCAAGAGACTTAGAGAATGACCCGCCGAGACAACAAGTTCTTCAAAACCCTCAGAATGGTCATAGAACCATGCAACATTTTATGAGTCCGAATGTGTAGGGTGATCAGACACCAATTGTGAGG
>CATIWO010703002.1:0-14895 GCA_949673435.1 Macaranga tanarius | reverse complement strand
AAATATTAGTTTTAAAATCATATAATAATACTAAAACTAATGGTACTAACATCATACGTTAGTTTTTTCATTCATATTATATTTGATTTAATAACATTAAAATTAAAATTACGTAGTTTTGTAATAAAATTACTTAAAAATTAAATTATATTTTATTTATTAAATTAAAAAATTTAATTAATATAATATATTATAGTAATAACATAATAGATAGTGGTTAATTTGTATTAATAGAAAATTAGAACTATATTATTTAATATTGAAATTTAGTACTATGGTGAATTTTTTTTAATAATGTTAACAAATTAGCGACGGATTTTACTTCCGTCGCTAAAATTAGCGACGGATTTCACTTCCGTCGCTAATTTTAGCGACGGATTTAACATCCGTCGCTAATTTTAGCGACGGAAGTAAAATCCGTCACTAAAATTAGCGGCGGATGTTGAATCCGTCGCTAAAATTAGAGACGGATGTTCAATCCGTCGCTAAATTTGGCGACGGATTTACATCCGCCGGCAATTAGTATCCTTCGCTAATCCGTCGGGAATTAGCGACGGAAAACTGTCCGTCGCTAATTTCCGTCAGTAAATCGTTGCATTCTAGTAGTGTACAACCATAGAAATTTTCGAATTATATAAAAGTTTATTTTATATAAACTTTTATACAACATGTGCCAGCAAGTTTGAAGCAAGGTCGAAGTTGCAACCAATTTGGCATTACAATTCAAACCCATTCCACATTGTAATCTCCTTCAAACAGATTATCTTTTATCAAATGCGGCCTAGATGTCTCAAGAAAATTCAGATAAATCTTAGATATCTTAGTATGTTTGGAAAAATTACATACTTGTAAAATATTCAAAATGTATTTACTTAAGCAATTTATTGTAATACAGACTAATAAACCAATTGGAGTCCAATGCCCTTGCAAGTCTCAGTCTATATATTTTCAAGACAACTTATGAAATGACAAGAAGTTTACTAATCAAAAATCGAGCTTTCATCCAAATAAAATTTGGGCTTTCACAATTTATTGATTGGTGAATTTCCAATAGCTATTTTCCAGCTTCCAAATCTGAAGATACTCGATCTGAGTTATAATCCAAATCTTACAGTTCACTTGCCTGACTTCCATTTCGGGAGTAGTAGCCCACTCAAGTCATTGGATCTCAGAGGTACGAATGTTAGTGGAGAGATATCTATCTTATTGCAATTGGAAGTTTCGGCTCCTTGGAAGAAGTTTATCTATCTTATTGCAATTTCAACAAGGAGCTCCCTTCGTCAGTTGGAGCCATGGTTCATTTGAACTACTTCAACTAAATTCCTGCAATTTCAGCAGGCAATTCGCTTCTTCAATTGGAATCTTGTTCACTTAAGAGAACTCGGCATCTATAATAGCATCTTCTTCACCGATCAGATTCCGTCGTCTTTCTGTAATCTTACGGAGCTTGCTTCTCTATACATCGAATATAATCACTTCAACCCAACTTCTTCTTCTTCTTCTTCTTCATTATCTTGGATCAGTAAGCTCACCAAGCTCACCCGTTTGTCCCTTGCCAACATCAATTTGAATGGTGAGATCTTCTTTGGGCTCGCCAACCTCACTCAACTTTCTGGATTGGGTATGACCAGTAATCAACTAACTGGTCCAATCCCAGCAAGTCTTATGAATCTGACTAAGCTTAGTTTTGTAAATTTGTCCTACAACCAACTCTCTGGTCAAATTCCATTCCAGATCAACCACCTTCCCTCATTGTCTGATTTGGACCTTTCATTTAATAATTTGGAAGGCAAATTAGACCTCAGCATCTTCTTTCAGTTCAAAAGTTTGTCCACTTTAAAATTATTATTTAATAATTTGTCATTGATCACAAAAACTCTTACTTCAAACGTCAGCCTTCCAAAATTATTCATCTTAGGATTGGCATCCTGCAACTTCTATGAGTTTCCCAACTTCTTGCGCAACCAAGATCAGTTGAAATTTCTAGACCCCAACTTCTTGGGCAACCAAGATCAGTTGAAATTTCTAGACCTTTCCTCCAACAACATTACTGGACCCATTCCTTCATGGATGTCTAAATTAGGAACAACTTTGGACTACTTGAACCTTTCTCATAACTTTTTAACTGGTTTCGAGCAACGTCCAGTCTTTTATCAAAACTGGGCTCAACTACGTCCATTGGTCCTTAGATATGATATTCTGCAAGGAACACTCCGCACATTAGACCTTAGATATAATATGCTGCAAGGTCCCATTGCCACCTTTGTCCACCTCTGACTACCTAATCTCTCACAACAAATTGTCAGGGGAGGTCTCACCTTCCATTTGCAATTTGAGTTCCCTTCAAGTTCTTGATTTGTCCTTTAACAATTTGAGTGGCGTACTTCCCCGTTATTTAGGCAATTTTAGTAATTCCCTTTTACTGTTGAATCTCAAAGGAAATAACTTTCACGGAAGCATTCTGCCAACATGGAGAAATGGATGCCAATTGAAAATGATCAGCATGAACCATAATCAATTACAAGGGGATTTACCGAAATCATGAATCAACTGTTCACATTTGGAGTTCATTGATGGTAACAACCAAATAATTGATACTTTCCCTTCATGGCTAGGAGTTCTTCCAGAGTTGAGAGTTTTGATTTTGCGATCTCATGGTTTTCAAGGTGCAATCAAGGAATTTCAACCCATTGGGTTCTCCAATCTTCGAGTGATTGACTTGTCTCATAATAATTTTAGCGGAAAGCTGCCATTGAAGCACTTTGGCATATGGAATGAAAGTCAGAAATACAAGTCAGATGGCATACATGGAGAGAGATTTGATACCCGAGAACTTCATTTATGGTTCAGCATATTATGGCTCCTTTGATTACACAATGACATTGTATAACAAAGGATTGGAAATGAATTATGTGAAGATCCCTGATATTTTTGTTGGCATAGATTTTTCTTACAACAAATTCGAAGGAGAGATTCCAGATATCATTGGAAATCTTAAAGGGCTTCAATTGCTTAATCTTTCGAGCAACATTCTTAATGGTCAGATACCATCTTCTTTGGCGAATCTGAAAGAATTAGAATGTTTGGACCTTTCCAAAAACCAGCTCTCAGGACATATTCCGATGCAGCTCGGGGAACTCACTTTCCTTTCATCATTTGATGTATCTTTCAACCATCTTTCAGGGCCTATACCGCAAGGGAACTCAATTTTGCACTTTCAATAACAAGTCATATGAAGGGAATCCAAAATTATGGGTGGATACTTGGACAAAGCAATGTGAAAACTTCCAATCCCTGCCACAAGTGTAGCCTCCATCTCTCACAAAAGATGAAGCCTCAGGATCTGCATTTAAAATAAATTGGTTGACAGTTTCAATGGGATACGCAAGTAGGCTGGTAGTTGGAGTGGTTGCTGGAAATGAGTTCACTAGAAGAAGAAAACATGAATGGTTTGCGAAGAAATTCGAAAGGAAACAGAGGAGGCAGCAGAATAGAAGGACAAGAAATCGAAACTAATTGTTGTGGCTCTGTGGCTGTGCTTTCTAGTACAATTACTGTTTTATATTTTATTGTGTTTTCTAGTAATTACTATTTTGTATTTACTTTTCTTTTATTTTCTCATAATGGAGATGGAGTGGTTCAGTCACCATCTTATTGATTTTAGCTTATTAAACATGTAATTAATGGTTTTGAAGGAGAATAAAATTCTAAATATTATTTAGTTAATCTTTCCAGTGAAACTAAAATTAATCACATATATAAATTGATCACGTTTAACCAATTTGAATGCTTGGAGCTGTAAAGGAAACAAGCTCGTTGGCAACTTACAGGGCTAATATTAATTTAATCGCCATGAGGAAAATTTTTGCTAGGCAACAAGGCAGGAAGAAGAAGAAGAAGAAGAAGAAGAAGAAGAAAAAGAAGAAGAAGAAGAAGAAGAAGAAACAAAATAAAACTGAAAATGAACAAATGTCTCATTGTTAGCATCATTGCCATTTGGATTTTGGGACGAAGATGAAAATGGAATGCACAGAGCGTGCCGAAGACGTTGAAACTCACTTAATGAATAAGCTTTTCTGATTTCTAATCAGATAATTGTGCAACCTAAAGAAAGACTTCCGGGTACAAATAGGTGGTAATATCATTTGTAATTTGCATGTAATTAGCTTTGAATAAATCAGCGATCAGCTAGACTTGGCAATTGAATTCTGGACATGTGATGTAGTAATGTTTTGTCCTCTAAGGATTGTTTTGCACTTGCAGCTCACCTCAAAGATAACCCTTATAACAAAGCAAGGCCTATTGAACAATGGGCCTTAAGTTCCATTGAGGAGCTGCAGGAGCACTATGCTTTACTTCAATTTCTGGGACATTTACCAATTGACCAATTTAGGGTAGTTTAAATTTTTATTTCTCAAAATATGGTACACCTAAAATAATTTATCATTTTAGGGTGTTTTCCTATAAATGAAAAAAAAAAAACGCTACTTGAAATAGCGTTTAGGAAAGGGGACAAAATTTTCCCCTGCCAAAACGCTATTTTGAATAGCGTTTTGCTGTTCTGATAGCCCCTAAGTAAAACGCTACTTAGAATAGCATTTTTGAAATTTTTTTGTTACTTTATTGGCTCTGCATGGTGCAGAGCCAATAATATATATATATATTTTTTACAAGGGCGTTGAAGCGTTTTGCCCTTTTTGTTACTTTATTAGCTCTGCATGGTGCAGAGCTAATAATGTTTTTTTTTTTTTATAAGGGCAAAACGCTACTCCTTTTAGCCTTTTAAAACAAAACACTACTCTGACCAGCGTTTTCTTTGTCTGACCATTCTTTCGCCTAATATCACCCTAAATTGGGAAATTTTTTCCTTTTTCACCTATAATTGGTAAATTCTTTAACAATTACCATATTTTGAGAATTAAAATTTTAAACTACCCTAAATTGGTAAATGTCCCTCAATTTCTTCCAAATGGCAAAAAGAAAAATTAGAAAAATGCTTTAGGAGAAGCAGTTGTGTAAATCAATAAGGACTAATATTTGAAGATGAAAAAATTGATAGGGAAGCAATACATTTGATAGCTACTCTCTGGACTTATGAGACTTATATAAAGACAAGTTGAATATACATATATAATTAATTAAATAGCCAGAAATTACACTATAACAAATAAGTACAAATTTTAATCACAAACTACAAATTTAACTTACATTACAATCAAATTGGAACTTTACTGTAATACCCCATATTTTTTGTGAAAGTAAAATTTTATGAATTTATTTATTTTATTTAATTAATGGCATTTTATGAATATATATATATATATATATATATATATTGTGTTTATATAATTATTGGTGGAATTTAAAGCTGAGTATTATTTTGTTAAAAATAATTTTTAGAGGAAGATTTAATGGGTAAAATAATTTTTACCCATACTATTATTATTATTATTATATTATTATTATATATTAATTTTTTTATATTATTAATTTATTTTTCTTTTTTTTTCCTTTTCTTTTTCTTTTCTTTCTTCTTCTGTTCCTCCCGCAAGCCACCTCTGCTATACCAGAACCACCAGCCACCGCCACGATCTCCACCAGCCACCAGCAACTCCTCCCCGGTTCGGCCACCTATCTCTTTCCCTTTCTTTCTATTTTTCTCTTCCGGCCTAGAGCTTAAGCAAGGTGTCGGCGCTGCCTCAGTCGCCACCAGCCGCCCGCCGTTGGTACCATCGCGTTCCTCATCCTCCGGGCAACGCATATCTGCTGTCCGTTGCTCCGATCCACGTCGGCAACCACCTCAGTTCGAGGTATATAGATTTTTTGAGTTTTTGGCCGGTTTTGTTAATTTGAATAGGATTTAGACTTTGTTGTAGTTATGGATTTTGATCAGGGAGTTGAGATATGTCTACTAGTATTTCTTTCGTAATTTTATGGAATTATTGGATTTTTCATGTTACTATTCCGAGTCGGGTTACTGTTCTGAACCGAAAATATTTTTATATTTTTATTAAATACTCTAAATTGTGTAGATTAAACTTTATTAAGGAAGTTTTATGAAATTAATTATAGATTTTAATATATGAATTCTTAAAAGAAATTATGTTTAAATATATTTTTATGGAAAAATGGATATTTTATTGTTTATTGATTTTAATTAAAATTTATAATTTATTTAACATGTTAAACTTATTTAAATAATAAAAGTATGGAAATAATATTTTTATAAGTAAATTGTAAATTTAGTTACCCAGAAGTAATTTCGGAAAAATGAATTTATTTATTATTTTAAAAGTTTAAATGAGTTTCTTAATATTTTTATTATATATTTGAATTATTTGAATAGTTTATTAAATGTAACAATAATTTTAGTTATGGAAGTTTAAAAGAAATTTTATAAATTTAATTATTTTAAATTGTTGATTTTAGTTATATTAAAGGAGAATTTTATTAATGGTTTAAAATTGGATTTCTTTTATATTTTAATTATTTAAATGAATTAAATTGTGATAGTTTAATTGATTTTTATGATATGTTCATGTGTGTAATGTATTGCTTCTCGGTTGGGCATGAAGTATAGTTCGGGAGCCCAACTCGAGTTATTGGGTCTTAGAAATTATAGAAGTGTAGTTATTTTATTGCAGGGTTGGCCCTACTTTAGCAGGGAGAGATATTTTTAAGGGAGGTTTTGCTGAATTTTCGGTAGATTTTTCGTAAATTGTGTTTTTATCGTTAGATGTGGGTTGAGTCTTTTCTAGAATTCTAAATGTTAGGACATAGGTTTTGATATTATTTATTATTTTTAATTATAGATTCTTCCAGAACAGGGCCATTGTGTCGAGGCCTAATGAGGACTGCACATCAGTCAAGTAAGTTAATATCACTCATCTGTTGCTAATAGTCTATATATATATTTATATATATACATAACCATCATTCATGATAACATCAAGCATTATTATTATTATTATCATTTAATATCCACATATATGCATTATATATGCATTTACATCATGTGATGTGAAGTGTGAATGTTGTGTGTGATTGTGATTGTGATTGTGTGGAGATGGATGCTATAGAACCTGCCGCCTGATGGGCATTCATTAGGACCAGGTGCGCACTGGTACCAGTTATATATATTTTTATATACTTATATATTGATATATGATATGATTATGAGATTTACAGTCGTGCGGCTCAGGATGAGATATTCCCTGTAGTCATAGACCTATTTATTGATATTTGGACGATTAAGTATGACCGGACTGTGGTGAGTTATTCCTCGTGGTCATTATTGGTATAAGAGAGCCGTAGGGCTTATTTATTATTACTATTATTATGACTATATTGTTTTTGGGTTCTATGGTTATTCCTCTCCACAATTATTAATTGTCATCTTTGAATCACATTATATTAATCATTGCATTGTACATACATATTTTTGCAGATATTTTATTATTATGTTAATTAGTTACCTATTGGTAACTTATGATGGATATTTAACTTACTCAGTGAGGTCTGACTCCCCTCAATTATTTTTCAGGTCAGCAACCTCCTTCTCAGCATTGATTATTTAAGACTGCCCCCTTTTCTTCTCCTTAATTAGGCAGTCAATGTAATTTTTATTATATTTTGAACATGTATCTACTCTAGCTTCCGCAGTAACATAGAGTCATATTTGTTGTGATGTATAAATGATAGATATGGATTTTATGATAGTATTATCGGTATGATGATTTATAATTAATATATTATTTATATTTGCATATTGAGATTTTATTGTTGTATGATATGATTTCATTTACTATTTTAGGCTTACGTTAGATGTGAAGGTTTAGTCTTTCATATCTCACGTGCTGGTTATGTGCCCATTTTGGGTCGTGATATTTACTTTATTTTTTATTTTTTTTTTCTAATTGAACATTAGAGAGACATGTATAATTTGATCTGGATATATAATTTGATATGGATATAAATGTTTTATAATACGCATTACAATTACCTTTTGATAATTATATATATATTAAGCTCAATTTTGCAAGCTTATTTAGAAGTTTCCTCCGAAAAAAAAGCATCCTAAAAAAAAAAACCAGAAATGCAAAACAAATCCCCATGGCAACAGAAGAATCAGATTAAAAAGGGGATAGATACAACTATTTGTAGCTAAAACTTTTGAAACAAATGAGAAGTGGAGATTCCATTATGACTAATGACTTGAAGCTATTTGATCAAAAAAAAAAAAAAAAAAAAGACTTGAAGCTAAAGAAAGCAGTTGCTTACAATAAATGGATCACCAACATATCTTCATTTCCTTTTAGTTCTTTTCACAAAGCAAGGCCAATTGAACTATGGGCTTGAATTTTCAGAGAGTAACACTGTGCTTTACTTCACTTTCTTGCAAAAAAAGGAAAACAAAAATTTAGCAAATGCTTTAGGAGAAGGACTTCCATACATCAACAAGCATTGATTTTTGAATATGAAAAGAATTACGGAGAAGCAACAGATACAAATTTGATGTAATACTAGATTTCTGGGACTAGTATTACAAATCTAAAATTCACAATTATAATATTTAATGAATAAAAAATTAAAAGTATGATCATAAATTTAACTTATATTAAAACTAAATTGAAATTTTACCTAATTTTAAATTTTTATTGAACTTTAAAGAGATTACAGAGTTACAAAATGCATAAAGCATTGAGTGATAAGCTAGACTAATCCTAGTTAATAAACTTGGTCTAAACTTCATGAGCTAACCATTTTGCGTTATAATTCAAAACTGCAATCTCCTTCAAACAGATTATCCTTATCAAGAAAATTCATAAAATCTTAGATACGTGTTTGGAAAAATGTCATACTTCAAACATATTATTTCAGATCTTTATTATAATACAGACTAATCAGCCAATTGGAGTGGGTGGTTTAATGGCATTGCAGCTCTCTGTCTATATTTTTTCAAGTAAGCTCGTGCGACGACTAGAATTTTCCAGGAAACTAATGCAACGATGAGAAATTTTATTCCATGCAAATTTGACCAAAATTTCTGTCCAAGAGGACTTGTATAGTCGTATAAAATGGTGGAATGGTAAAGACTTATCCTAGTAATGGTATGGTCAATGAAGAGTAGATGGCATTTCTTTTTCTAGGAGTTATAGAAATGTGATATTTGGAAACTAGAATTTGAATACAGTGACAATAAATTAAAGAGAATATATTTTAGTAATAACAATTTTAAGTAGCTATCTGCTATAATAGTCTCATTTATTTTTTAACTATTTTCTAATTTTCAATTGAATTATATCTTTTAAATCGTATCAATTTATTTTATCAATTTTTAAATTTGTTTTAACTATATTTAATTTTCTAACAAGGATCCAAATATTATTTAAAAAATTATGATAAGCTCTTTTCCAAAAATATTTTTTCACTAAAATATTTATTATCATAAACTATGACATAACAATCTAACTAATGAGCAAACTTAACTGCTAAATTTATTTCAATTTTATCAACAAATTTATTGCACTTCCAAGTAAATTTTAAATAGAATTAATTTACAATTAATTTTTTATTTTATCTTATAATATTGTATTTGATATAGAATTAAAATTCAAACTAATATTTTATTTAATAAAAATATCAATTCAACCAAATATTACATGATGAAGTAGCAATACATAGAAACAATAAAAGCATTTAAGAAAATAAAGATAATAAAAATTATAACTCTTTATTCTTTTGAAATATATATATATATATTAGAATTTCATTTAATTATAACTAATTTATAATTTTAAAAATTTAAAATTTAAAAATAAATACATTAAATTTAATTTTATAAATAAATTATATAATATTTTTTTTGAAAATTTATTTATATCACATACACTCATTAAGTACTTTTAAAAATTATTCTAGCTTTTAAACAAACTCATCAATTGTGTCTTTTTATAATTTAAGTTTTTTTTAAATAAAAAAGTTTAAGTGAGTACTTGAATTTTAAAAAGATTTTATTATAAAAAATTACATTTAGTTTCTTATTAGAATATTGGATATAATTAAAAAAAAATAAAAATATTAATATGATAAATTAATATAATTTAAATAATAGAATTCCATTGAAAATTAGAGAATCATAGAAGTTAAATGAGACTATTATCCCATTTACATTTCCATCGTTGTGTATGCTATTCTTAACTTGTAAGTTTTGTTGACCAATTTTCATTTGAAGTAACATCCAACTTAAAACTAATTTGCATATTAGTTGATCATTGCAAACATAAACAAAATATGAAAAAGCAAACCTTAAGAGATGAAAAAATAAAAAATATTGATGTAGTAAAGAGTGCACCGAACAAGTTTTTTTTTTTCTTTTTCTTTTCCTTGACAAGAGCTCTGATATTATTGCTGAAACCAAAAATAGTTCTTGAATAAAAAAAACTCTTGAACAAATTGGTATCAAAAAAAACTTTAAAAAAAAAATTAAAAAAAAAAAATTAGTTCATAAGAAAAACAAAAGCTGTAAATTGGAAGCCACAACCATTCTTCTACTTTCTTCCATTATCATTCAATACACACACACACATATATATATATATATATTGTTTGAATCTAAAATGTTATTGCTCCATTGATTTAACCTTTTTGCCCCTATTCCAACTCTAGAAAGGAATTTTCAAAAGGAAGAAAAAGATTGAAAAGGAAAAAGGAAAGGAGGAAAAAAAAAAAGAGATGTGGTTTACTACTTTATGCATTCTTAATCAATTTTTGACATAAAAAGACACTCCTTTTCTTAGTGCATAGAAAGTGGTCCAGAATCCATAGTCTTTATTCAATCACTCCTTATCCTTTGAAGGGTAAGAAAAAGAAAGCCACGTCAAATACGTTTCCTCATTGATTTTTGTTAAAAATCAAAACTTAGATGAAAAAAAAAGTGCATCTAAGTTTTGAATTTTCGCTAGCACTAATACAATTGAAAATTTTAGTTGGCTAGTTATAAATATGGAATATGAAATAACGAAGTATACTGAATTTATCTACACGTAGATATCAACATTGATTTTCAAATATCACATAACAAAATATAATAAGATGAAATACAATAAAAAAAAACAAACAAACAAACAAAGAACGAGATATTAGAGTTAAAGTGAACTCTTTTATTTCGAATTAACTCTTTTTAGATTCAAAATGATTTTAATATTAAAAATGTCTAATTATTTTTTAAAAAACTTTTTTTAGTACACAACCATAGATAATATATATTAGAGGTCATTGGTAAAAAAATAATTTCATTGTCATTTTTCTACAAAAATGATGTGAGATTCAAACAATATCCTCATTAAATTTTTAAAATTAATTTTTACATAACAAAAAAAAAAATATTTGAGTTACATATATTTTTTGGAAAAAAATTTCTAAAAACAAATTTGGAAAAGCTTAATCCCAAACTGCCCTTTAATGGTGGATAATTTATTGGAAACTTTAGGACCCAGTATGGAGAGGGACAATAATGTGGCATGGAAGCTATACATGGCGAGACTAGAAGAGGAAGTGTGCATACTATAGAGGTCAGGTAATAGTGGAAGTGGAGGTGGAGGTGGCGGTGGTGGTGAAGATGCTGCAGGTGGTGGCTATAGGTTCAAACATTCTTGTGGAAATTGAGAGCTGGGTCAGTGATAGAAATGGTCAAAAATCAGAATCATAACTGTGACATGTGTCTTAACTCCTAATAACGTTTTTTACTATTATTCTATGCCCATCAGGCCATCATCACCACACAATTTTCATCACTATTTTTACATTAAACTGCTGCACCAACTTATACAAATTAATCCTTTCAAGAAGGCCCTTGTCACAATCATAAAATGTTGTTTTCCAGTCACCATTCTTAGCCTGGTGGCCAATCTCTTCTAGGAGGCGTGGTCGGCTTTGAATTCGAGACCCACCATCACTTCTCCTCCCTAATTAACTCGTATGTAATTAAGAATCTCATGAATAAAAAAAAAAAAAAAGTTGTACCAATATGATTAAATTAAATAATATTTTCTAAGTTGAATTGCATATACTATTTACCATGCACATACAATTAGGGGTGTTCACGCACTCCGAAATGGATGAACTGAAAATCAAACCGACCCTATTTGGTTCAGTTCAGTTTGCATTTTTAGAATTTTCGAATTTTTAAAACCGAACTTAATCAAATCGAAATTTTGTTCGTTTCGGTTCGATTTTATATACAAAAATTTCGATTAATCAAATTAACCGAACTAACCAATTTTTTATTTTTTATTTTTATATTTCTAAATATTTTTTAAAATATATACTAATTTAATATAAAAATACAAAAATAATTCATATTTTTTAAATTTTTTATTTGGTTCGGTCGGTTCGGTTTTTCAGATATAATTTTTGAATTTTTTAAAACCAAACCGACCAAATTTAGTCCGGTTCAGTTCGATTTTGAATTATTTCAGTTCGATTAATTTGGTTCGATCAAAAAAATTGACCGAACCAACAGAATGAACACCCCTGCATACAATGTTGCTTTTGTTCCAATATCAATCTCATGTTCTAACACTACAAGGCTTTGTTTCCAATATTAATCATGGCTCCAAGAGCATTAAGAGAAAATAATTCAAATATTCCAAGAATAAGCAAAATATACTAAAGCTACCTGAATTAGAAGATATTTTACAGATTGACCACGTGGGCAATGTAGCTCAATCTGCCAAATGTTCTCGTAGGAAAGATCTAGCTTGTACTCCATTCGATAATGAGACAGGAAAAAGTGTATTTTCCTCATTCCTAATCCAAATTTCACCAAAACATCTGCCCTTTAACAAAGAACAGAAAACTTTTGTTTTGAGATCTGACGGCCAAAATGCACTGTTATGTGCTTCATGCTGTGCAGAATAGTCCTGGGCTTTGGTACAACATCGGTATTCATGGTCCAAGCCCTGAGATACGAATTACCATACCGCAGTCTTGTATTATTAGCCAATGAAATAATAGGTTCAGCCTCTCTAATGGTGTTGAATTGAACTATAGCATATTTCCTTGTACCCCCATCTTTTGAATCCCTGATCTTAAGTGCATAAACAGTATCTTTTCCTGTATTTATTTTAATAAATAAATAAATAAGGTTCAGACGATACAAAGTAAATAAGGGACTGAAACTATAAGAAAAATGTTTATTAGTGACAAATAACTAAGGACATGTAGATTATCTGTTTTTAAAATATTATTTACAAACAAATATTATATTTGTCACTATATACAATACTGTTTGCCTCTAAATTTAGTTTTTGACACTAACACAATATATGTCACTTTATCTAATGATATTTGTCTCTAATTCATTTAATTTTTAAAATAAAATAATAAAAAATTTAAAGTTATAGTATTTAGTAATTACTTTTTTAGTTAGCCACTAAAAGTGTTTGTTAAAGTTAAATAAAAATAAAAATAAATTAATAAAATATAAAATAATTTATCATTTTAAGTTTTAATAGAAATATACTAGATACTAAAAGTGAGTGTGTGTGTGTATATATATATATATATAAAATTTATTTATTTATTTATTAAAAGTAGATAGATAAGATTTTAAAATTATTTATTATTATCATTTATAATTTTAAATTATTCTATATATTTATATATACTTATCAATAATTAAAGTTTTTTATTTTATTCATCTATAACATCACTACTTTGTTTTTTTATATGTATATAATAAAAACTCTTCCTCTTTTTATTTCTTATACTTCTTTTCTTTCATTTATATGTATACAATAAAAATTTATATGTAAGATTAAAAAGTGTAATTTTTACATCTCAACAACATGCAAAATTTTCAATTATGATTATTGTTTATGAATGGTTAAAAAAGCAAAATTATATTAATATAATTAATTAATAATTAGTTAATAATAAATAATTATTAAACATAATTAAAAAAATGATGTACTAATTATTTATTTAAAACTATTATTATTAGATATATATTTATAATTAAAAAAATTATCATTATAAATTAAATACAAATAATTTAATTTGTCACTATTGATGTCTTTAGTGTCAGTTATTATAGTTTATAAAGGTAAATATTATAGCAACTAATTTATCATTATATGTTATTTTTTTTTAAGACAATTAAACATTTGCCACTAAATATTGAATTAGTGACTAATTTTTATTTGTCCCAGTATATGTCACTAATTAGCTACTGGAACAATAATATTTTGGTATATTATTTATTAGTCTCTAAAACTTTAGAGACTAATAAATGACTTATTGCAGCAAATAAATATGTTATTATATATGATTTTGTAGTGTAGTGTGATGAAAAATGGCTTAGTTTTATTTATTTATTTTGTCATAAATTTATATTGAAATTTTTTGTCTAATTATATAAATAAACACTCACAAAAGGGTTAGAAAATATGATATACTGTTTTATAAAATTATGATAATTTTATAAAAGTGTGCTAACTCATATAACCCACACACGCATATTCTACCACTACTAGAAAACACGATTTTACCGACAGATTTACCGATGGATTTCCGACGGATTGCCGACGGATTCTGGTCCGTCGGCAAAATGCTCGTCGCTAATTTTTACCGACGGATTTTCAAAATCCGTCGGTAAATTAGCGACGGAATTTAATCTGTCGGTAATTATCGACGGAATGGATTTCGTCAGTAATTACTGACGGAATCGTAATCCGTCGGTAATTTTGGAGGTTTTTTTTTATTAAATAAATAATAGTAGTATAATTATTTATTAGATTTGTAATATGATTGTGACTGTTGTAATTTGTATAAACATTAATTATAAATATAAATAAATATATTTGAAACATAAAATAACATGACAATAAAATA
>CATIWO010702990.1:0-23605 GCA_949673435.1 Macaranga tanarius | reverse complement strand
TTTTATTTTGATAATAAGTTATATATGTACACTAAAGTACAATGTATATTAAACAAGAGTTTTTGGCATAAATGTATCTCTTTTGATATAAAAAAAAATATTTGTGCCACATGTTGTTATGTCATTGGAACACTTGTATGTGGTACCTGGAGGGTACTACAGTAGTAGTTGTGTTTGCTAAAAGGCAAGCAAATGGGGTTGCCCATGAGCAGCTATTGATTATGCTTGTCCTATGAATTGGCATGAGGCTCCGGATTTTGTCAAGCCTATGCTGACGACGGATGTTTTGTTTTCTTGAGCAATGAAATGCTTTGTTTTTATATCAAAAAAAAAAGTTGTACTTACTAGAGTAAATATTACTCAATGACATAAATATTATTTTAAATAACATTTTTTATTTTTTTTTTATTAAGTTCGTTACTAACAATATACTAAAAAATATTCAAACAAATATGCTATAGTCAAAATTTTTTTTATTATTAACTATTTTAAATCAAAACAAATATCGTTACAAAAATTTTCAATTTATCCAATACACCTAGTATTTTTTGTTCAAATATTTGTCAATTAAATTCGAAAGAATTTATCAAAATAAATTCTAAATTTTACTAAAACCAATCTTTTAAAATGGCTCATCATTAATTGTACTTATTAGTTAACTTATTTCATTATGAAAATTATAATTATTATATTTTCATTTAATTAATTTTTATCAGTGTATATTGCTTTTACATATTAATATATGACTAATATTTTATTACTGTTTATAAATTAAATTTCAAAGTTATGCACGATAAAACGTTATCTATTAATTTAAAAATATTTAGGAGTTTATATTCCTAATTCTATATAAAATATTTTCTCCACAACTTTATTGAATCTAGAATTGTGTAATTAGCTAGTCAATTTTTTTTTTATTAAACCTATTAGGTTTAGTATTTTTGTAACCTATGAAACATTGGTCATTAATTATTAATTTATTGAAATAATGAAAATTAGATCGATCTTACCTACAATATTTAATAAATGGAAAGGTGGAAAAAAATGTATTATGTGGTTTAATATTTTTGTAATTTTAATATGTGAGTTCTTTGTGACAAATTAAAATATGAACTTTCTACTGCTAGCAATTTTAGGTATATTATGTTGACACTATTAGTCAATATGACTGAAAAATGAGAAAAAACTTTATGTTAATTGTTAGTTTATACGTTTTTATATTATATACTTTATTATTAAAAGACATTTTATATCTCTTTTATTTTTTATTAGTAATCATGGAATACAATTTTTGCAATAGAAATTATAATAAGATCATAATTATGAGACTCTCATCACATTAAAGAAAATGGCAAAGAGTGGATATTTTATTGTGGAGAGCAGGGATCGATCCCCACTCCCCCTTTGCTCTCCCCTTTATGGTGTTGGAAATTAATTAATTCAACTAGATGCTAAAAAAAATCCCAAACTTTTTCATATTTAATGTTTATGTTAATACTATATGTTAATATTATTATGCTTGAATATGTTAATACCATCATTAAAATAGAAATTATTCATTCATCTGTATATATTAAAGGCCCACACCCTTTAGATACATTAAAGCTCAAATTACTTAACCTCAAAAGATCACTTTTAAATGGGCTTTCTCATATGATAGTTTGCAAAGACATAACATTCACATATAAGTCTAATGTTGGATTAAGGATCTAGCAATCTCCCACTTGGGCTATATGTGTAACCTTATAATTATGTATTGCAAAATAACAACATGAGCTTAACCTTACTGTTATTACCGAAATGTATTTGTAACCAATCAGGTCCACCAATTATACCAACATAGAATTAAAGTAACTTTTATTACATTTATCGTAACTTGACTCATCAATAGTCACATATGTCGATAAAATTAAATGACATGAATCATAATGTGGATGTGTAGTATGGAAATTTCATGCAATATGATACATGCTTATTTCCAACTGCTCCACCTTAAAATTTAATGAAATTAAACCATATCAAAATCAGAGTGTATAAATAAACCAAACAACTTTATTTTTGCAGAAAATAACTGAAATAACTAAAATTCATAAACAAAAATAATAGAAAAGTCTCTATATTAAAAGCTTTAAAATACAAACTCCTACTAGAACTTAATATCCTCAAACTTAATATTCATACAAGTAGTGTGCTCATGAAACACTTGGGTGGCACTCCCTAGTAAGCAGATCTGTAACCATGGAGTTTGTACCAATGTGCTCTATAGACAATCGTCCACTTTAAACTCTTTCTTTAACAATAAGGAACTTAATGTCTATATGCTTTATCTTTATTGAGCTGCTGCTGTTGTTGATATATAAAAATGTTAACTTATTATCACAAAATAACTTGAGTGGCCTTTCAATATTGTCTATTATCCACAGTCCTATGATAAAATTTCACAGCCATATTCCATAATTGGATGCCTTATAATATATTATAAATTATGCTGCCATGGTAGAAGAGACTATAAAAGACTTTTTAGCACTCTTCGAAGAGATAGCACCCCCAGCTAGTAGGTAAATATAGCCCGATATAGATTGCATACTATATTGGCATCAAGCAAAATTAGAGTCAGTATACCTAATAATCTCAAGCTGATTCGACCTCCAATATGTGATCATGCAGTCCATTATTCTCTATAAGTACTGTAAAACCTCGTTTAACTGCTTTCCAATGGTCTACTCCTAGACTTCTTAAATATCTATCCAATATCCCAATAAACTTAAGCATACATTAGACCGCTATACAGATGCATACATAATCTTTTATATTTTTTTCCTTAAAATCATTCTTAGGATACTTTTTTAGACTAAGCTTGTCTCCTTTAGCCACAGGGGTATCACCTGGTTTATAATCCTACATGCCATGTGTTTTGAGAGCCTTTTTGATATAGCCCTTTTATAATAATCCAATAATATCTTGAGAGTGATCTTGGTGTATCTGGATGCCTAACATAAAAGAGGCATTACCAAAATCTTTTATTTTAAAATTTTTAGCTAGGTAACTCTTGGTTTTATGTAATAAGCCTACATCGTTACTGGCAAGAAAAATTTCATTGACATATAAAACTATAAAAATATATTTCCTCTCATAGAATTTATGGTATATGTATTCATCAACCAAATTCGCCTCAAAACCGAATCAGATGATCACTTGATAAAATTTGAACTACTATTGTCGAGATGTTTGCTTAAGCCTATATATAAATTTTTAAAGTTTGCAAACCATATTCTTTAGGTCTCTAGATACTAGGTATTCTAGCTACACCACATAAATCATTTTATTAATATTGCCTTTGAGAAACGTTGTCTTGACATCCATCTGATGTAACTTAAAATTAAAATATGCGATCAACGGCCATTATAATCCTAAAAAAGTCTCTCAAAGAAATAAAAAAGAAAGTATCTTTATAGTCAATACCTTCTTTATGTGTAAAACCCTTTGCAATAAGATGTGCCTTATACCTCTCCAAATTGCCTTTTAAATCTCTCTTAGTCTTAAATATCCATTTATAACCAATGGATTTCGCACCATTTAGTGATGGACATAATCCTATATGTCATTATCTTTCATGGACTTTATCTCCTCATTTATGGCATTAATCCACTTCTAAAAATTAGAACTTTTTATGGTTTGACGAAAGTTAATTGGATCATCTTCCATAACTCTAATGTTAATATAATATTCTTAAAGAAATACAATATAGTCATTCAATATTACACTTCTTCTTTCTCTAGTGGATCTCCCTAATAGTATAGGTTCTTAAGATAGTAGAATTTGTTCTTCTGGAATAATTTCTTGAATAGGAGGTTCTCCGACATTATCTTATTCTATTATGCCTTGAACAAAGTCAGGAATAGAATCCTGGTTGATGCCAATAGCACCCATGAGAATATCAGCATGTTAAAGTCGCTAACTTTATCTCCTCTATAAACTCAACATCCTAAAGAATCACATTTTCCGACTCAAAAAATGACTTAGTTATGAATTCAAAATACTTATAACCCTGAATCTCTCAAAGTACCCAATAAAATAGTAACTCACCATCCTTAAATCTGGTTTCTTTTTATTAGGCTTATAAGGATTTACCTCAATTCAACATCCCTAAATATGCAGGTGCTTTAAACTGTGCTTTTTACCAGTCCAAAGTTCACTAGGAATTTTTGCATTTGGTTTTATTGGAACCTTGTTGAGGATATATGTTGTAGTATTAAATGCTTCTCCCAACAGTGATTCTAGTAAGGTAAAATGAGAAATCATACTCCTTATAATGTTCTTAAGCATCATATTTGATCTTTCAGCAGCACCATTCATAATGGGTGAACCTGGCATAGTGTAATGTGGCACGATATCGCATTGCTCTAGAAATTTAGCAAATGGTCTTGAACATTATTTATATGAGACATCATATCTGCCATAATATTTGCTACCACGATTAGATTTGACACTTTTGATTCTTATGCTATGTTAATTTTTAACCTCAGCCTTATAATTTTTGAACACATCCAATTATTATTTCATTAATGAGATAAATATAGCTATATCTAGAAAAATCGTATATGAATGTTATAAAATATTGTTGACTATTTCAAGCAGCAGTAAAAAATAGCCTACAAATATCTGTATGTATAAGTTCTAGGACATGTGAAGTTCTATTGGCTTTAAATCTTCTTTTATTGGTTTGTTTCCTGTTAATACTAAGTCAAAATCTGTAAAATCTAAGGGGTTAAGAATTTTATCTGACACAAGTCTCTCTATCTGTTTAGAGATATAACCTAATCTCTTGTGCCACAATGCAGCTAAATTTTTATTGGATAATTTTCTTTTTACAACTCATGTATTTGACTGTAGGGATTCATTAAAAGAGGCTTCTGTATAAAGTGAATAAAGATTATTTTAACCTAATAAACAATCAAAACCAACCAGATTTGAATCATGAAACAAACTAAATTTTTCATTCCCAAATGAACAAAAAAAAAACAAATTTGCCTATATCAGAAAAAAAAATCAAATTCCATCTAAAAGTTGGTATAATAAATATCTCATTAATATCTAAATAAAATCTAGTCTTTAATAATAAACTAAATTTCTTATTGCCTCAACTTCAACCTTCTTACCATTGCCTACGTAGATGTATTTCCCAATATCATTTGGCTTTCGGCAACTTACATAATCCTATATAGACACACTGGTGTGGGTTATCGCACAAGAATCTAACCAATAGGTGTATCCAGGCACTAAAATTAAATTAACCTCAGAACAAACCAAATTAAGAAGTATGTCTTTCTTAGTATGCCATGCATTATAATTGGTGCAATGCTTCTTTTTAGACAACCATTACTTTTTGGTTCATTAGGTTTCTTTTGTTATTTTCTTAGATGTCGTATCTGCAACTACATTGTCCTTTATCCTTTTTTTCCTTTGTACTTCTTCTTAAAGATAGAGGCCATGTGAGCACTTTCTATCCTATCTTACTTCTACCTTTCATTTTTCTAAATATAGTGTAAGATAAACTCATTCAGAGACCAAGTCTCTTTCTGGTAATTGTAGCTCACTTTAAATTGGCTAAACTATATTAAAAGGGATATTAAAACTAGATGCACCGGTAATTAGTCCGTAGAGATATCCAGTTAAGTGCTTTTAACTTATAAGCAAAATGAGACATTTTCATGATGTAATCCCTCTTATTGTCTTTACACTTATACCTTATTTAAATTATATTTGTCAAGAGCATACCAATTTTAGATTTTTCATTCTTGACAAACCTTTTTTTAATATTTGTAAAAAACTTTTTAACTGTAGTTATTTTTTCAGATATTGTGCTCTTAAATGCTTTCAGAATGGCCTTCTTCATAATTATTATACACATGCGATTTGATTTCTCCTACCTTTTTATATTCCTCTTTTCATTAAAGGTACTCTTATCCGTAAGAAGTATAGGAGAATCAACCCTTAATGCAAGGTCAAGATCCATGACTCTGAAAACTATTAGGAGGTTCAATAATTTGAAATTAATGCCATTTAGTATAAAAATATAATTTATGATGGCAGCAATATTAGCAGACGTATTCATAGCTAAACAGAGAATAATAGCTAACCAAAATAAGCTCACGTAACTGCTAAAACAAAATCAATAATAAATTCAAATAAAGGTAAATCACATCTTAACATATCGAGCACTCCATTAATAGTTTATCTTTGGACAACGATATTAACTTGTAAGTGATATCTTATTATAGTAATCAAATACTAATAATATTAACATATCAAATAATAAATCTTTCTTTAGACCAATTTATTATTCACATGTAAAACTGAATAATCATTACATGTTTATTACCACAGATGCACATGTAATTTTATTAAACACTGACTTTCCTTTGGGTTGATTAGTATTTACATAAATTACATCCATACAACTGTTTATATTCCAAAATAAATTAGTTTATACAAGGGAACTTACTTTGATAAGATGTTGCTTCAACTAATTTATCTTAAAATATATATAACCATACTAATATTTGAATTTCTTAATTTCATAAATTGCATAAAAAAATTCTTGTAAAAATTTTAAAATGAATTGCATTAAAAAATATTTTTAATCAAATCCACCAAAATCATGTCTTTGTGTGTGTATGTATGTATATATATATATATATATAGACACACACACACACATATATGCATATATTCCTGCAAAAAAATAAATAAATAAAAATAAAAATAGAAAAGCTTGCAAGCAATATATCCATTATAAACAAATGCACACATATTTGCAAACCAAGGAAACATAATTGCAAAGTATGCCCATTACCAAACATTTACAGATCAAGCTAGGCCAAAAGGAATAACAAAAGAAAAGAAATTTTCCTTTTAAAACTTGTATGTACACATTTATTTTTATACATGCAAACTTGTCAAGAGATGATGAGCTTGTGACCTTATTTATACATATTAATATATAACAAGACAAAAGCAAAAGCAAATTAATTGGCCCAAAACCATAACACTAGCCAATGATTTTTTTCTTATATATATATATATATAACAAATCGTCAAATACGCCCTTCAACTTGTATCTTTGGACCAAATAAGTCAAATTTTAACTTTTTCAAAAAAATATGTCCAATACTTCTATTTTGAGACCAAATAAACCTAATTCAAACTCCACAACATATGTGAGAAATACTCCTTTTAATAATAAAAGTTAATCTTTTAATCTAACCATATCTAATTTTAAAAAATAGTATTTATATTAGTTTGACTTTTCAAATTTTTTTATCTTTATCTATTATTTTTCATTTGTTTTATTATCTTTATTATTCTTCCCATCCCACATATTTCTATCCCACCATATTCAATAACATATCAATGTCATTGGCAACCTCCCAAACAATCCTTCAAGGCTTTTATCTTGGTCTCCTAATTACTTTTTCTATTATTGATGATGTTCAACCCATCAATTTCCTTACTTTCCTATTTTTAAAGTTTAATTTTTCTTTGGTTTCTTTTTATTCTTCTCTCTTTATGTATTTTTTTGGGTGATGTGGATATCTTTGGTTGATAAAACTAAAGAAAAATAATAGACATTTAGAAAACCTCTCTTTTTATACTTTTCTATCACTTTCCTTTATTTGCAACCTCATATCTGCCACCAGTGAAGACCGTATTTGCATATTCAATGCTAATCCTTTTTTCACTTGAAAATAGTTTCGGCTCACATGAAAGGTGTGAAAGATTGATCAGTTCATCCTTCCAAAAAGTTAATGCTTACAGTTGGGAGAGATAAGTATTTGGCTATGTTGATTTTAGTATATAACAGGCAGAAGGAGATTTTATTATAGGCTAGCAAAAGAAGTGAGCTTGATGAAGTTTGATTTTAATGAAGATAAGTCTTTTATGGCTACTGAGAGTAGAATTCATGTCCATCAAGCTGAAAATGCTAAATTGGTTACTGAATTTAAGTATCAAAAAAGGTTTTTTTTTGTAAAAAATTGATTGAGATTTTTTATATTTTTATTGAAAAATTAAGTCAATGTTGTGTTTAGTTTTAGCCAAAACTTTAGTTGCAAAAACTTATATATTGATTTGCTTCTCTTGTTTTTATTAATTTGAATTGACTGTGGTAGGAAAAAAAGTGAATATCTTGGTTTTATTGTGATATTCACAGTGTAGGTAGTGATTTTGGTAGTTACGGTACCAGTAATGGTATATATTCCGGCAAATTATGAATTGAAAGGGGAAGAGGTAATAGAATTTCATTAATTAAGATTTAAGCATTTTTTAATTTAATTTAGCTTTAAAAATATTAATAAAATAATTAGTATAAATTCTCATTTTACTTTCATAGAGTCTGTATTACACGTGCACGATTTGCCTAAAATTTGGGTTTATTTGGTCTTAAAATAGAAGTATTGAGCCTATTTATTGAAAAAGTTAAAATTCGACCTATTTGGCCCAAAGATACAAGTTGAATGAGGTATTTGACCATTTTTCCTATATATATATACACACACACACACTAGTAATCAAGAAGGCTTAACAATGAAAATAACTATATAAATGTATATATGTACATTAACCTAAAAACATCATATATACACAAATTTAACAATTCATATTCAACAAATATTCATATAACTTTTTTAAAATCAAAATTACCATATAATTCAAAAAAAATATGAAATCATATATACCCAAACATCAAATTCATTAAATAGAAAATAAAAGTGTTCCTAATATTTCAATATGACGCGGCTCTGATATAACTTATTGGAAAAATTTTCAAATTGAATAAAACTCTATAACCAATTCTCATGTTAAATCAATATAAATCATAATATAATAGTAGAAGCGTACCTGAATCTATATCGATCAATTCCTTTAAAGTCATGCAGCTTGCCTTCTAGATTAGTATGTTTTCTTAAGAAATCACTTTTAGTTTATCTCTCTGTGTTTCTCTCTAATAATGGGATTTAGAGAGAACATAATATGATACGTATGACCGAGGAACCATGACTACAAATTTATAGATAACTTTTTTTATTATCTTTTGGTATTTCTATTTTAGTTCATCATTAAAATAGAAATTACTCCTTAGTCTCTATACATTAAAGGCCCACACCTTTTAAATACATTAAAGGCCAAATTATTTAAATCCAAAATATCACTTTTAAACGAGATTTCTTATATGACAGCTTACAAACACATAGCATTCACATATAAACCTAATGTTGGATTAAAGATCCAATATATACTAGTTAAAATATTGAAATAATTTACTACTAGTCATTATATTAATCACGGGTACAATTATATATCTTATTATTTTCTATCTTCATTATGCACTTCACACTTGTATTAAGATTCATTCATTTAGATATTATTTATTATTCTTTTTTTAATTGTATGTTTTGTGTGAAACTATATTCATAATCTTTTACCAATTATTAATTATTAATTATTAAAATTATGATTTTAATATAAAACAAATAAGTAGTTAATATTTAATATATCCAAATCATATTATATAAATATTGAGATCAAGTTTGTGTTTTTATATTTATTTAAATATAAAATTATTTTACTTAAAAAAATAAGAAAATTTGCATGGATTAATTCGATTAAACAACATAAGCGCGTAGGCACCCACTTTCAGGCACCTCGATCCTATGGCCATTGGATTTTGGAATCTATCCTATATTATACTGATAATACGTTTTTAACTTTTAAGTATAAACTACCTTAATTTTTAAGTATTATCTAATTTTGATTTTGAAGAGTTGTAACTCTTTAATTATAACTAACTTATATATTATAAATATATTCATTTTAGTAGTTTTAATAGAGAAAAATATATACAAGAATTAGAGAAATAAAAATTCTTGCTACCAACAATGTCACACCCCTTTCTCTACTATAAATCATTATAAATCATAATTTAACACAAATAGTCATCCTTACAAGTATACTGTAATACAAATAAAGTTTACAGTATCTAATAAGCAGCTGTACATATGCCTCCGAGGCTTACAAAATAAAAGTTTATCTCCAAAGCAGCAATAGTTTGTTGGCTCAACCTCTTCTAGTGCTCTCTCCAAAATAAGCTATACAAAGATCTACTGATCCACTAAAAAGTAATCTGAAATGGTTATGATAGGTGGGGTGAGTATGACTACTCAGTGAGAGGATATATGTATAACTACAGAAAATATTTATATATATAATCATATAACATAATACAAAAATTCAACTTTAGTCAAATACAAATCCATCAGTGATATGGAAAACAACTTGAGTATTTATATAAATACTTCTTATTCAACAATTTTTGTTATAAATATAGAACATCCATATACTTTCCTTAGAAATTCATAAACAAAATTATTAAGATCAAATATATAAATATATATACATATACCATTGTACACTCAGGTGGTATCCTATAAATCTCATGTAAAATTGGGAGCTAAATGTCTCACCTTACCCAAAGTGCTAAATCATTATCATATGCATACGCAGAGTCATTGCCCGTCGGTAATATAATTTATTTCATTTCACCCGGCATTCAAGGTGTAATTTCATAGGCACCCTTTTGAGTGTATTTCTTAAATCATATATTTCAAAACTAAATTCACATGTATATAGCTTAAAATAAAATTAACATCACATAGTTTCAGATAGCTGAAAAATACATAATTATAAATAGCATTTAGAAAATCAATAAACATCAATCCTTTGCAAAACAAAAGAATTTATGCATTTCTGAGATTCAAATAAATACATATCATAGATTTAAAACCATTGTTATACTAATATCCACTCATCTTATACGACAACTGATAATTCTAGCTAGGAGGAGCTGTGTTATGCTCTACGGTTGGGGTTGAAGTTTCTCCTAGCATCTAGAAGTAAAATCATAAGATCACTAGCTTAAAACCTTAATTATACTCAACTTAATTGACCTATAGCTTAGAGATATGACTTAGGACCCGAAAAATAGCTCAAAATAAGGTTTTGATGCTAAAATGGCTACTGGGGCGCCACTCAGCTGCACAGAGGCCCATGCCTCTGTGTAAAGGGGCCCGCCTCTACGTGTTGCAGACAGTTTTTGTGGCCAAAATGGACCATTTTCATAAATTTTCAATAATTTTCAACCTCCAAATCAATTCCAACATCATTTTAAACATTCCAGGGATCCATTTTAGCTTAAACAAGCTTAAAAACTCAAAACTTCAACCAAAATATCAAATTCTATAAAATTTCAAAAATTAGAAATTCAACAATTTAACTCACCAAAACTCTTTGTA
This sequence comes from Macaranga tanarius, assembly GCA_949673435.1. NCBI lineage: Eukaryota > Viridiplantae > Streptophyta > Magnoliopsida > Malpighiales > Euphorbiaceae > Macaranga > Macaranga tanarius. The sequence goes on along the minus strand of CATIWO010702990.1, from coordinate 12,254 downwards.
TATCAATCTTTGATTCGTAACAAGAAGCTTAGATTGACATTTATAAGTTGAGAATTGTAAGTTTGAGAAAAAGAAAAGAAATGAAAATGGTGAAGAAAGAAGAAGTTGCGCAGAGAAGAAAGAAGAAGGAAAAAAAATAACGTGAAGCTTCTGCTTCCTTTTCTTTATTTTAAAATATTTTTGACAAATATCCATTTTAGCCCCATAAATTTTTAAAATAACCAAAAAGGTCCTCAAACTTAGTTTCTAATGTAATCAAGTCCATCATCTATCTATACCCTGATTTCTAGGAAGGAAAAAAAATAATGTGAAGCTTCTGCTTCCTTTTCTTTATTTTAAAATATTTTTGACAAATATCCATTTTAGCCCCGTAAATTTTTAAAATAACCAAAAAGGTCCTCAAACTTAGTTTCTAATGCAATCAAGTCCATCATTTATCTACACCCTAATTTCTAGGACAAGGTATTACAAACAACAAAAAGAAAGAATAAATGCACAACTTTTAATCCTGAAATAAATTATTTTCACTATTTGCTAAGTGCAAAAAATTTAAAACTTATTATATCCACTAAAATAATTTGTAATATACCTTTATAGCAAAATTGAAGGAGAAATGGTGACAAATTTTATTTTTAGGAAAGGGATCATTCGATCATGTTTTACGCCTAAAATTCAAGTGTTTGTGTACAATTTATTTAGTCTTTATTTTTATTCTAATATAGTTTTTATGATAATAGTTTATAGTGTATAATTTTTTTTTATATTATAATTCTTCTCTATGTTAATAAAATTAAGTCCAACAATCTAAAAGCAAAATTCTGATATTGATTATAGAATAAGACATCATGGACATAAAACACAATTAAAATGATAAATCAAGACCTCATTCATTTTGATCGCTTTAATGGAACAAACTTCATGTGGTCAAGAAACAAGTTGAAGTTCATGCTTACTGCATTGAAAGTTTATTGTATATTGGATCCTAATTTGCCTCCAATTTTGAACCAAAAAAATGGCAATAAAACTATCATTTCACTGAGGTAAAAAGAAGGAGGAATATGAAATTATGTATAGGAGCCATATCTTAAATGCACTTTTGGACTAGTTATATGATCTCTACACAAATAAAAAATCTACCTCAAAGATTTGGAATGCATTAGACTTCAAATATATGGTAGAATAAGCAAGTAAAAATATATTTTTAATATCTAAATATATTAAGTATATTTTCAATAATTATGTGTCTATGTTATCATAAGTATATGAACTTTATACGTTGATTAACTAATTACAGGTTGTAGAGATTGAACTTCTTAAATCTTTTCATATAGAAGCAATTATTATAAAAAATAACTTCACCTTGGAATAGTTATGGGAAGAAACTTCTTCATGATACCAAAAACTATTTCTTGAAGGTATTATAAAAATATTTTCAAATTAATGAATAATAGAAGGTGAGAGATGACAAAAAAAAAATTATTGGCAATAATAGAGCAAATATTTTGAATAAGTCAATGAATAATTTCAGAAAAAACAAACAAAATAGAACAAAAATGGCCCTCAAAGGATTTTAAAAAATTAAAAAATCTTATAAAAGGGAGTTTTTTTGTTTTATGAGAAATCTGACTATTTTGTTAGGTTAGTGATACGACACATGTACCACCATATATATTTGCCATGATAAGTTTCTTTTCAAGAAGTATAAAGAAAAATTAGTGATGTATAAGAAATTCAAATGAAAAATAATATAAGTTGTAAGGTATCTAGAAAAAGAAAATATTGAATCTTTACCTCGAGTAAGAAATTAATTCTTACTAATATACTTCATGTTTCCATTATGAATAGGAATCTTGTTAGTGGATATTTATTAAACATGGAGAGTATTAAATCTATGTACGAATCCAGCAAATTAATTTTGACTCAAAATGGTATATTAGTTGAAAAAGGCTATTCATGTGATAGAATAGTTATGTACTAAACTTTATGCCTTATGTAGGCTATATATTGGCATAAAAAATTAGGACATGTTGACGTAAGTTTCATGAAAAAAATGATAAAAAAAATATAATTTCATGTGATTTAATAATTTTAAAAATATGAATTGTATTAGACTAAAAATGATTAAGAAGCCTTTTCAAAATGTTGAAATAAGTACAATTTTGCTAGATCTAATTTATTCATACATTTATGAATTAAATGGCATGTTAACTAGAGGAGAAAATACATATTTTATTACATTCATTAATGATGTCTCTAAGTACACATATATTTAGTAAAATAAAATTGTGAAATTTTTAATGCATTTAAAAGATATAAGCCCGAAGTTAAAAAATAATTAAGTAAGAAATTAAAGTTTTAAGAAGTGAAATAAGTGAAGAATATTTTACTGATAAATTTAATTTATTTTATAAAGAAAATGGTATAATTCATCAATGCTCGGCATCTAAAATTCTGGAATAAAATGGTTTGGTAAAGGGAAAGAATAGATTTTGAAGGGTGGCCCTAGAGGGGGGTGAATAGGGCTAATGAGTGATTTAGAGGAAAATTAAAAATAAGGGCAAATTAACACACAAAGAATACAATTACTTATAGAGGTTCGGATTCTAAACAATCCTACAACATCAACCAAACTTATCCCCAAGTTAGGATTTTGAACCACCCCAATCTTATTTCTCAAGATTGTTACAAGTGTTTTGAGGCTTACACTAAACCTTTACAAATGTATTTTTCTAGGCTTAACACTAATCTTTTATAATCCAAATATTTTTCTCAAGGCTCACACTTAAACCTTTTACAACACAAGTATTTCACAAGACTAACACTTAAACCTTATTGATTTAGATCCTCACTACCCACTTCTTAACCCCAAGAAAGTGTAGAAAGAGAGATATTATCAATTAACACTTCTCAACTCTCACAAGAGTTGAATGTAAAAGAAAATACAAAGAAAAATTAAAATATACAAAGATTTAATCCTCACAATAAATGATCAATAATTTCTCAATTACTCCACCAACTCTCTAACTTCTTAAATGAAGTTCCAAGGCTTGTATTTATAGTTAGAGGTGAAAAATAGCTGTTAGAAACCCTCAAGAACATCCAAAATCACTTCCATCTTCATTTAATTCAATTTTAGCTTTTTGCAGGATTTTGGCTGCTTGGGATCATGAGCGGCATCCTCAGGATCGTGAGCTTCAAAAATATGACCGTTACGTTTAAATTTAATCATTGGAGAGCTCCTCAGAATCATGACCAGCTCCTCAGAATCGTGACCAGGCATATCACGATCGTGAGGAGCTCAAGCTTCTTTTGTTAACAAAAAGTTTGGCTAGGGTCGTGAGGAGCACCCTCAGGATCATGAGCGGCGATTGACTTATACAAAACTTCATGTTTTTAGATCTAATTGACCTCTTTTGAGTTATGATCGTCCATATGACTTTTAAGGACATTTGAGAGGATATTTGAGGGCTTCATTTGAGCTTTAATTTAACCTTTAATACTTGTTTTATCAAAGATTTTAATCTAACTTATAATTATACTTAAATGAAAAAGTTAGCAACTAAAATTAATTGTTAAAGTCAAAATAAATGTTGATTTAATTAATCAACATAAAGATCATGCAAAGGGTCAACAAATTTTATTTGAAAATGATTAGTAATATGTTATTGTATGGTAGCATTGAATCCATGGGTAAAGCTCTTCTTGCTACATGTCATATCATAAATCAAATTCCAAATTTCTCTATATGAATTATGGAATGGAAGAAGGATAATATAAAGTGTGGGGATGTCTTCCTTATTATAAGAATAATGGTCCAACAAAGACCAAATTGGGACCTCAATGAGTACAATGTGCTTTTATAAGTTATACCTCAAATAGTAAGACTTATAGATTTCTAAATTTAGAGTCTAATATTATTATTAAATTAAGAGATGTAGAGTTTTTTTGAACATTTATTAGCTTTCAAAAATAGAGTTCAAAACTTATCTAGTGAAATAACACTTGGAGAGATAACTTATATACTTAAAGATCAATTTAGTTTTTAAGATATTAATAAAGAACGTAGTGAATTAAGAAGAAACACTAGAATTTGAAAATCAAAGACTCTTGGAATAGATGATATTGACTCTCAACATTTTTTCTTAAAGTAATAGAAGTCAAGTTATAAGTATAATTCTTTTGTTCTCCATGTCGAAGATAATCCAAAATCTTACAAGGAAGCTTAGCTTTAAACGATTTAAGTTTTTGGAAAGATGCAATTAAAGATGAAATAAATTTAATAATGTCAAAATATACTTGGAAAATTGTGAAGTTACCTACAACTTTTAAACTTAATAGGTGTAAGTGAGTGTTTAGAATAAAAAATCACATAGTTGGTATATTGCATACTCACAAAGTTAGGTTAGTAGCTAAAGGTTTTTTTGACAAAAGAAAGACATTAATTATTTTGATACATATGCACCTATAGTAAGGATTATTTCTACTAAAATTATTTTTACTTTAACATCAATTTTACGATCTATATATTCATTAAATAGATATTAGAATGACATAAACGAATATCTCAATTAGGAGGTTTACATGAAACAACCTGAAGGGATTATTCTACTTGGATATGAACATAAGGTCTATAAATTGATAAAATATTTATATGGATTGAAGAAAACTCCTAAATAATGACAAAAAATTTAACGATGTAATCTTATCTTTTGTTTTCTCATATGATATTGCTGATAATTGCATTTATATTAAGTCACTTGATGATAATGTCAATTGTGAGTAATGCCATGGAGAAAATGTTGATCATGAGTAATGCTATAGAGGGCATAATATAAATGAAGAGATTTCTATTTTTCACATTCATTATGAAGAATTTTAGACAAATTGATACCATTTTGGACATTAAGGTTAAAATAAAGAGTGGAGGATCTGTTTTTAGTTCATCTTATTACATGGAGAAAATATTGAATAAAATCACCTAAAAATTTAAAGAGTATAGTACCCATTTGATCTAAGTATCAAGTTGATCAAGAATGATAGAAGAGTTATGACTTAACTCAAGTATGTAAGTGCTATCAGGAGTCTAATGTATATTGTATGATGCACTAGACTTTATATTGTATTTCATATTAATACACTTAGTAGGCCTACAAGCTATAGAAGTGTTGAACATTGGAAAGCCAATGGTAGAGTTCTTGGTTATCTTAAAAAGATTAAAAATTTTGGCCTACAATATTCTAAGTTTCTTACTACTTTACAAGGATATGCTGGCGCAAGTTAAATATTAAGTTTGGGAGATAGCAAATCCACTACATGTTACATGTTTACATTGGATGGAGGTGCAATATCTTGAAAATCCAAGAAGTGAACTCTTATAACTCACTTAACTATGGAGTAGGAATTTAGCAGAAGTTGGAAGGGAAGCTGAGTGGCTAAGGGGCTTTCTTTTAGAAATTTGTTGACTTCAAAGAATGTAAATTCTATCTCTATTCTTTATGATAGTTAAGCTACTTTGGCTCGAGTATATAATGATGTATATATAATAAAAAATCTAAATACATAAGTCTCAAAAAATAACTATATGAGAAAGTTAATTAAAGATGGAATAATTTCTCTCACATTTGTAATGTTGAAAAGGAATTTGGCTAATCCATTCACCAAACCTCTTATAAGAGATTTATTGTATTCAACTTCAAATATGTTAGATCTAAAATGCCTTCGTTAAATCCGCTAATTATGACAATGCTAAGTAATACTATACAAAATATAGTATCTACGTTCATAGGGTAATAACAAGTTATTGATAAGTGAATGTTCAATTACTTAAATTCGGTCTAACATGAGATAAGTACATGTTGTCGCAAGATGAAGGGTTAAATTTAATACTCTTAATGAAGTTTAGTTTTTAGAATAATTGCTTCCAATGTGGCAAAAATACTAAAAGAACTTTACCTATATAAGCTTCAAACTGATGCCGCTTCAATTGAGAGTTTAGAAGCTACTCTCATAAAAATATATGAATTTGAATTACACACTGTCATATAAGTGCTTAGCGAATATTTAAATGAAATAAAAATATAATATTTTTGTGTATATATCTTAAGTAAGTAAAAAATTTCATGACTAAAATTATGCATTTACTAATCGAGGCTCAGTTATAAGTCTCATTTTTCCATTACTTTTCTTACGTTATTTTGTTAGAAAAGTGCATAAATACTGTATAAATTTTTTCATTTTTATTATTTTAATATTTGAATATTATTTTTTCACTTAAGTGTATGAACTAGCAAAAATAATTTTACAATTTTATAAATATTTAGCATATTTTTTATAGGTTAAAGTAATTATATGAATATTCTATATGGTAAATTAACTTAAGGATTCTCCCTTTACATTATTTTAAAAATATATATTTAAAAAATTACATTATATTTTATCTTCTTATTTTTTTAAATTTAAAACTATTAAAAAGTTAATTTTTTCTCACTCATTGAAGTAAACATGAAAAATAAAAATTATTTCATTTTATTATTTATTGTTTAATTGTAATTGTTATTGTTATTTTTATTTTAGTTAAAGTAAGTTTTTTTAAGAAAACTCAAAAAATTATTTTTGTTTATTAATTATAAAATTGAATTCTTCTTTTATTTTAATTAAGTTAAAATTTTCATTTATTCAACTAATTAAAAAATAAATATTATTTTAATTTTAAAATAATAGTGGTTAGTTTTTCGTTTTATTTTCTATTCAGTTCAATTAACCGGTTTGATCATTTTATTATTTAAAATTTAAATTTTACTATTAGTTAATTTGATTTTAACCACACGTATATTCAACCTAATGGGGCCTTTTACAGTATCATCATGACACTATATCTTGCAATCTCAACTATTAAATTTTAATTATTTTAAGCTTAAGACTTTATTAAATGACCAGTTACATATTAAAAATGTTCAGATATATTTACAAGATTATAATAGATATATCTTATAATAATAGAAATATTTATTTCCTATATTGTTATAATTTTATAAAATAATTTAACTAAATTAAATAAATTATAATTAATAATAAGAAACTTATTAATTAAACTCAGGAGTAAAGTTTGATTTGGCCCTTGAACTTTTTGAAAATGTTCAAATTGTCTTTTTTTTTTTTTTTATCTTTTTCATCAATTTACCCTCTGAATTTTGCAATAAAGGTCAAATTAGCCCTAAAAATTTTATTTACACCCTTGTTGTCTAAGAAGTAAGCAAAAATCATAATAAAAATTAGAAAAAGACCCCTAATAATTTAATTAGTTAACAAAGTAGTCCATATATTCGTAAACACATTTAATAAAAAATGAAAAATTTATTTTTAAAAACATATTATTATTTAAGTTCTAAATTTATTTTAATATATTATATCACTAGATAATTTATTTATTCGCTAATACTTTTTTAATAATTTTAAAATATTAAACTTTATTTTATTTACTTATAAGATTAATTTGTATATTAACACATATAATATCAAAATATTTTAATATTATGTGTCAAAAATTTTGAAGTATTATAACACTTATAGTAGTAAACTATTTTTCATGATAGTTAACTATAAATATATATATAAATATATAAATTTATATAATTTAAATTTAAAAATATTAATATATTATATTAATATACTAAAAGATTATCATTTTAAAATAATTAACTATAATATATAATTTTATTAACATTTTTTAACATATAAATAATTTTAAAAATTTAAAATAATATTATTTATATGTATATTAACATGTCATACAAATATTGAAATATTTCAAAAAACTTTTGACCCATTATATGAAAATATTTTAAAATTATATGTATTAATATAAAAATTAAAAATATAATAAGTGAAATAAACTTTAATATTTCAAATATTATTAAAAATTATTGGTGACTAAATAATTGTTTAATAATATAATATACTATAAATAAATTAAGGGCTTGAATATAATTTTAAAAAATAAATTTTTAATTTTTTTACTAAATGTTTTCATGAATGTATGGACTAATTTGTTAACTAACTAAACCATCAGGGAGTTGTCTGTAATTTTCATTGTCATATCTGTTTACATCTCATACAACATGGGTGTAAATTAAATTTTTAGGGTCAATTTGACCTTTATTACAAAGTTCATGGGGTAAATTGAAAAAAAAAGATATAAAAAAGGGCACTTTAAACTTTTCTAAAAATTTTAAGGGTCAAATTGAACTTTATTATTTAAACTAATTATGCACCATGTTGTATGATTAAAGCATAACAAAACAAACAGATGAGAATAATAATTTTAGAGTCATTCTACAATGTAAGGATACAACTGAAATTAAGATCGTTAGATTAAAATTTAATTAATTATAATCATTAATATATTTTACAGGCATTGATACATCCAGATAATCAATTATTGTAATTAAATAAATACAAATGTTTGTACCATAGCAAAAGCTCTAATTTTTATTATTGAAGAAACGTACAGATTTCAGCATGTCCATGTAGGGTTAGCTCTCAACCTCTCACAGCGGCACCGTTCACTGCAATTAGGAATTTGATGTAGGCTGGTGGGCTTTAATTTATATATATATATATATATATATATATATATAAAATAAAAATTTTCTAAAAAGTTGTTAAGTTGTTATAAATTTAGAATTACAAAGTATAGGACTAAAATTAAAATTGAATTAATCCTTGATTTCCATAAAATTTTCTTTTCATTATTTCTCAATTATTTATTTTTCACTCTAATTTCTATGTGGCTATAAAAAAAATATTTAATTTTTTTTAATCCCGTTAAATTTAGAAATCTATCATTAATGTATATATATTTTTAATTCTAATAGATTTGCAATTTGATTATTAATTAATAAATGATTATTCATAAGCCATTTATATTAGTTAACCAATAAACGAATTATAGATCCATTCTAATAATTATAAAATCTTATCATTTATTATAAATAGTTATTTTTAAATGCAATAAATTATGATATCGTGAATCAGACAGACAAATCATCAAAATTCAGAATGCAATCGGATGTTTGTCACACCTTTCTCAAAGTTAAATCTTTATGCATTAGTTAGTGTAGGGTGTGCAGAAATTAACTGAACCGACCAGAATCTAAAACCCGAAACTAAACCAATTCTATATATAATCGAACCGATCAGTTCGGTTCGATTATATATAGATTTGGTTTAGTTTCGGATTTTAGACACTAAAAATTCAATTAGTCGGTTCGGTTTCAGTTTTAGTTTGAAAAACTGAAAAAAAACCGAACTGACCGATATATATATATATATAATAAAATATATTAATTTAGAAAAATATACATAAATATTAAAATTATAAATAAAAATATTTTTTTAGTTATATAATTAAATAATACATTTTAAAAAATTGTAAAATAATAAATAAATAAATAAAAATTTTATTTACAAAATACAATTAATAAACCGAAAATCCAACTGAACCGAATTAGTTTGGTTCAGCTCAGTTTTAGTCTATAATCAGTTCAGTTCGGTTATAAATTTTTAAAAAATTCGATTAGTTGGTTTTTTTGATTCGGTTCAATTTTGAACTAAAACTGACTGCGCACACTCCGAGTTAGTGTACAATTAGCAAAAAATAATGTTGCCAATGACTTTCCACAATGACTTGTTAAAAGTGGCGTTATGGCCACATCAATATTTATTCATTAAGATCGGTAACAAAAATTTTCAACAAATGATTGATTCACTTCAAGGTCCCAATCTATCCTAAAATCCTGCAAATCATTTGGAAATAACAAAAAGTAAAATGCATAAATCAATGTTTACAATAAATAAACACTCCAATGCGACATCAAGTTAAGCTTCTCATTGCAAAATATTCGCTTGGAAAAATTCATTCAAAATCATAAATATTTTGATGAAATCAAACAAGTTTTCTTGCAAGACAAAGACACCAGCAACTGCTTACTAATCTTCAAAAGCACTGAATATAAGGAAAATAAAGCTAGATGAAATATAGTTTATATAGCCTGATAATATACCCATTTGATAAAGTCACGTCCGTTGATTGCCATGGTAGTTGTAATTTGCTTTGTAATTTCTTTTCCAATCCTATCAGGTATACGCCCAATCTGAATAACAAATATGGTGATGCCGGCACCTGAATAAATAACATTACTCTATAAATATGTATATATATATTAACACTACTCAATTAATCCCCTACAAGTAAAGAAATAAAAAAAAATTAAAATGATGCTAGATTTGGATGTGCTATGACCCATCACCAGAAATACCAAAAGTTTATTTACTATTAGTTTAGAATCATGAAGTCAAATAACGCTTCATATATTATATTAGAATTAACATTTAATTTATGTGATATTTAATCAAAATAGATTCTAATTATTTTTAATTAAAATTGAAATACTGTAATTTAACATATTACACGCCACATATATATCGTGAAAATTTTATAATTTAACGTGACAAACAAAAATTCCTTTAAGAAATTTTTCATAAAAAATATAAAAGTTAATTATTCATTAATTTAATATCAAGTGGTAATACTATGAAAACAAAAAAATATATGTAACTAACACAAAAATTAAAAATATTTTATGGGGAAAACTTAGTAAAATAAAAAAGCAATATTCAGCTTTATATGTTTATATGAATACAAATGGTATATACTACATACATTAAACATAAAAATTTGAAAAATTTTTAGATTATATATATATATATATATGTATATAAATGATATATATGATATATATCAGTTAAATAACAAAAAAAAAATAACTCTTCTATGTACATAAATTTCCAACTTTTATAGTGATGACTTTTTTCTAGCATAAGTAAAAAGTTAAAATTATTATTTTTCTTACACAGTTATTTACATAACCTGCCATCATAAGTAAAACTAAATTATGACACGATATCATCATGACATAGGAAAAAAAAGTCTACACAAATTCAGTTTTCAATATTTATTTCAGAAAAGAAAATCTTTATTTCAATTGATGCCTGCCTTTGTCATTTGAAACAGACAAAACGGTCCAAAAAAGAGAAAACGAAAGAAAAAAACAAGGTCCAAATCCAGTAGACGCCCTCAAAAGTATGATGATAAAAGCGAAGCATCATCGGCGAAGCCACCGGGTGTGGCACGTGATGGACCATGAGGTCCAACATCCTCAAGCAAGCCAGCTCCATGCTAGAGCACAAGCCATGCATATGGTTAAAGCAAAGTGTCATCAGCTTGTTTAATTAGAGCATCCCTTTCAGCTTCTAACTTCTAAGGCCAAGGCCAGCCGCTGGTGTGATTAGCGGTCTAATCAGTGCTGGTTAGATTAGAGATTTGGTTGGTCAATTGGCTTTAGCAAGGGAAGTTAGCTATGGCTAATGGGTCGATAGAGTGGTCACAATTGGTCATAGTTTTGGGACACAAGCAGCCCCCATTCTCAATTATGTTGTCCCCTCTCATAAATCAACTTGTTGATTGAAGCATGATTTATGAACAATAAAAATGTTGTCAATTTGTTATTAATTCATCTAATGAAAAGAAATTTGATATACAAACAACCATAATATAATCCTAATAAAACAACCATTTTGATAATCCATGTTTCCTTATCATTAAACGTTATTTTACATTTTTTTTTGGTTGAATTCTTGGGTAATTAAGCATCCATTTTTTACTTAATTATCAAAAAAAGTAAAAAAGAAAACATCTTAAACCTCACAAATAGTTATTTTCAAATTAGCATATTTTATTTTTTCTATTCGAATCAACCAAATTTTTTATTTTTTTTATCATATATTAAAATATTTTACATAATATACAAATAGTAATAATTTAATAAAATGTTAAACTAAATTAAAATTTTCAATTCATTTCATTTTATATCTCAATGTAAAAACTTAATTAATTTAGTTTTTTTTATTAATTTGATTTTATTGAAATTTTAATTCAATTCAATATATACATCTGCAGAGGGAAGTCACCGAATACCTGCCCCTATTTATAAGGCGAAGATATGAATTTACATGGTCTGTCCAAAAAAGTTTATATTAAAAAATTCTCTAGTTCAAGATCCTGAAAAAATCTTGCGTGGGTTCACTTGTTGCTAAAAAAGTTTAAAAAACAAACAAGCAAAGGGAGCCTAGGAGATTTAAGCAGAATTTTTACATTTATGAAATGTTCCTGGCTCTTCTCACTTTATTTTTCTTCT
>CATIWO010702974.1:0-14672 GCA_949673435.1 Macaranga tanarius | reverse complement strand
TATTTTTAGTCCCTCATTTAACGTTGGAGTTAACACTGTTATCTATATATGCAAATGTGCATTTTCGCCCCTAATGTTTATATCGAGGAGCACATATGCCCCTAACATTTTTTTGGACCATTTAAGTACAAAATTAAGTTTTTTCTGTATTTTTGGCCCCTCATTTAACATATGTTAAAATGTTCATTTTTTCTTGTATTAAATTGTAATTTTTTAATATAAAAATATAATTTAGAGCCCTAATTTTTTTTCTTTTTCCCTTACCCTCTCTATCCCTTAGTCACACATGACACACATACCTTATGTTACTTACTTTCCTTGTTGTTTGTCCCATATAATCCATTTGTTTGTCCCTAAAATATTTGCCAATTTCTATGAGAAGTGACAAAGGATCATCAGCAGGTCCTATTTTAAATGGTTTGGAAATTTTTAAGTTGTCTGACAATTCATACAATCTTGCAGGACCACATCTTTTTGGAGTAATAGGTCATTCACATCTGAATTTTTCAGATACCGAAGATCACCACATAAAGATAGTTTACATAGTGGCCTATGGTGCCACACAATCTTGCATATCACATTAACTATCTTCTCATTCTCTAGATGTCTAGAGGAGAACAACAACCAATTCTTTACACCATTCTATTGAGGTTCAAGTATTAGCAGCCCATTGTCAAGCATGAGGAGACTTTTTCATCCTACTGCATGGAAGTTGAACAAATTTATTTGGAGTTTATGATGGGGGCGTGTGTCTAAGGAGAGAGAGGGTAAGAATGATTGACAAAAAACTTTTAGGTTCTAATTGATATTTTTATATGTAATAGGTAATGAATATAGATAACGGTGTTAACTCCAACGTTAAATGAGGAGCCAAAAACACAGAAAAAACTTAATTTTGTACTTAAATTGTCCAGAAAAAATGTTTGGGGCATATGTGCTCATCGGTATAAACATTAGGGGTGAAAATGTACCTTTGCCCCTTTTAACACTGTCAATTCAAGCCGTTAGCAGAGGGACCAAAATCACAGCTGAAACTTGTTTTTGTGCTAAAATACTCTAAAAAAATATATAAGGGGCATATGTGCTCCTGAGCATAAACATTAGGGGCTAAAATACATCTTTGCCCTATATACATATATATGAGAGTTCCAAGTTTAAGAAAAAATATGTATATTATTAATAATGGATAATGATATGTCGTGGGGCATGATACAACAAATTTTTTTTTAAATTATGAAAAAATTATCTATTTTAAGGAGATAAAATTGTCTAGTTTTAAAATTTTTTAAACAATTCTCTATTAGAAGGTTAAAATGATAACTATCACGTTATACGATATAAATCATTATCAATTATTAATAAATAAAAGTTTGATTTATTTTTTTTAAAGAAGGACATTCTTTACGTAAACTCTTTATTTAGTTTATTTTTGAGTAAATAACAAATAAACAATTGATTCAAAATATTAAGTTTAAAATTATATTTTATAAAATAAAATTGTATTGATATTTAAAATTAAGCAACAGGTCAGTTGCTTAGAAAGAAGAATAATCTATTAAAACATGAAACATTAAAGTTGTGCAAGTGTTTTTTTTTTTTTTTTGAAAAGTTGTATAAGAGAAAATCTCTATATATATACAGATGGATTTTGTAAAACGTGAAATTTATAGGTGAGTTATAGGTAGATTTTTTATAACCTAAAATTTGTATTCATATATAATGGAAGTACATAATAATATGGGCAAGGTACATACATGTATACCTATATAAATAAAATTAAAAATAATTATTTTAATCTTTATTTAATCATAATCATTGATTAATTATTTATGCCTGTAATATATATTAATAGTTATAATTAAATATATAATAGGTAAAAAATATATTTATATTATTCTTCACGAGTAGTCCAAGTGACAAAAGATGTGAACATCCTATTGAAGAGATTAAGGATCGATCTTTGGTAACTCTTTTAGTGGTGTTGGGAATTAACCACTATATTAAAGGCAAAAATTAACCATTGATTAACACATGTGTAGGATATAATTCTTTAAATTTTTGACATTTCTTACCTAATTTTTTTGCATCAATATTTTTACTCATTCTATTTTATTCCAATTATATATTTAATTATTTGAGTAAAAGAATTAATTTAGTTGGAGACTCAAATTAATGTAAAAGATATCAACCATATGAACTAAAAACATAATATTTTTTTTAATGATTTTTCAATTTTATCACGGCAAACACTTTAATATTTCATGTGCTAATCGTATGGATCAATATGAAAATCTAATAGAAAGTCGACTATTTTAATAAATATTTAAAATGTGCAAATATAGTTTATGGAAAATTTAATTAACCTGAGCCTTAATTAAACATTGTGCAATTGCCATGGAATATATTCCCGTGTATACTTTGCCACTAATCCTTGAATTACAATTTCTGGTCATATAATGTCCTTAATGTTTGTGGATAGAATTAAAACACCATTTTACTTTCATATCCATCAATAATAGCACCCTTTTGTTAACAATTGTTAACAATTTAACCGTTAAAAGCTGAAAAATAATAAAATTACCCTTTTTAATTTTAATTTATAACACTTGTTGTTTCACTTTTGCTTGACTTTGTTAAAGATTTTATATAAATTGAATTTTAGAATAATCTTAAGCTGATCATTATTATTTTTAAAATTTTATTTGTATCTATTAAATATTCGAACTTTTCAATTATTTTTAATTAATTAACAATTAAAATTTAAAATAAATTTTAAGAATATTTGCAAATATATTTCCCTATGGCCACTACATCACCACCATTATCATAATCCATCTCCATCTTTAACAAAATCAACACTTTTCCTTGTCTCTATTTTTCTTTCTTAAAATAACAAATTCAATTCTAATTTTCCACAACTACTGAATCATCGCAAAGAAAATGACAAAGAACAGTTCAAAATAATAATAAAAAAAAGGAGTAAGGATAAAGACAGAAGAAATTGTAACAAGAAAAAGAGAAATGAATAAAACAATTAGGTTATGGTTGTGTGGCGGTATTATAATAAATTAAAGAATAGTTTTTTTTAAAAGCTTTTAACAGACAAAATGCTACTGTTTTATTTAATGGAATTGATGACCAAATAAAAATATATGGATGTTTTAATTATCTTCACAAATTTTAAGTGTGAGATAGTAATATAGTAATTATGGTTGATTGTTGAAGTTGCGCCAATAGATTCTATAAAGAAAATGTGAATTACGTAAGGTAAGCACAAGCCCACAGAATACCGATTTTTAGTTCAAAGAAATTTTTATTGTTGTTATTTAATAAAATTGATTTTGGACATTTAATAATGGAAATTATAAAAAACATAATTTTGAAAAAAAAAAGTAAAGTAAAATTTAGTTGATATCTTTACTTACTATTCATTTGCCACTATGCTGACAATTTTTTTTTATCTAATTGGAATGAATTTAATATCTATATACATGTTATATTTTTACTGATTAGTAGAAAATATCTAAAATATATGTCACCCTTTTAGTAACAGGGTGCAATAATCTGATGTAAAAAAAAAAAAAAAAAACCTCGATATTAACCAATGAAATTTCATAGATTAAACCATCAGATGAATAAATTTTCGCTGTTATTGACATTGACAATGGTTAAATTCAAGTAAAGTGAATTAGAATTGTTGATGGTAATGATCTGGTGGTAATGGTTAAATTTCTAGTAAATATATGTATCCAAGTAATACATACACGCATGTCCCAATATACATGTACATATAGGCTATAGCAGTGATCCAGAATCAAGAATTGACATGAACATCTTTTTCTTAAAGATATGAGTGAATATATGGGCTAGCCGAAATTGGTGACCTGAAAACGAATATAGATATCATTTATCTTGTGTTAGCTAGAAGGTTTGACACGGCAGAAGTTCAGCTAGTAGCGACAGCTAAAGTTTAATTCAAAAAAATATTAACCAAAGTTAGCTTGCCTTGCCATAAAATTTTCCTTTAGTTAACACCCATACATAAAACAAATATATAATATGATTTCATATATATATGTATATATATAGCTTCTGTTTGTTAAAATTATGGATCTAAATATCTTAATTGGTTAGCATGTCCACATTTTCTATATTATGACTGTAATCTATAAAATGTCAAGTACAAAAAAGAAAATACAAATTGTTCTTGACCCTTAGAGCTAGCTTTGGATACGTGATTCGAACATGGGTTAACAATTGAAGATCTTATATAATAGATTGTGTTTGAAGAATTGGAGGTAAACTAACCAAAAAGAAACTAAAACTATTTATAATTTTGAGCCATAGCCTAAGAATATTTAAGGATGGATAGAGATATAAATATACTTGTATAAGGATGGAAAGAGATACATGCTAGTACCACTTGAAAGAAAAATATTAAAAATTATGTAAATAAGAATCAATAACCTGGATTGAACTAAATTAGTTAGAATCCAATAAATTCTGAATATCAGTGGTTTAGATCAAAAAAGAATCAATAAGTATACAATTAAAGAACAAAACTTACATGGCATATAAGTGAAAATAGTTTAAAAAATTAATTTAAATTAAGACAATTGCGTGAAAAAAAATTTTAATGTTGTGAATAGAAATTGAAATGAGAAGAAAATCAAAATAAAAAACAACAAAATTGATTCCGTTTGTAGCCATTTTTAAAAAATAAAAATTATTTTTAGCCAAATTGAATAAATAAAAAAAATCAATGCATATATCTATGTGTAAAAATATTTTAAATAGTGCATGTTGTTTTCACCATTGTTATTAGGGGTTGGGAATCAGGGTTCCACATTCACCATTTTTTTTTTTAATATTTTGGTTAAATTGAAACTTGACCAAACTCAGCCATTCAATTCGTTTTTGAAATTTATTATAACCATTTTTTAATTTTCTATTTTTAGTTTTCAGATTTAAAATATAAAGAAAATAATATTTTTCTTATTGTTGTTAGCGTTGAAATTTAATACATTATTGTTGAATAAGTGAATATTAGAAAGCTACTTCATATATACAAAGTATATAAGAAAACTATTTAAAAAAAATTCCCATAATTAGCTATAAATTATTAAAATATAAAAATTTTGTTTTCAAAGTTTTTTTTTGAAAAATTTCACTATCAAATATTAAATTTTATTTTTTATTTTTTAAAATTTATTTTCTAAAAGTGTCAAATGCACATGAGGGTACTAAATTTTAGTTTTGTTTGGACTAAATTGAAAAGATAAAAAAATTGAGAGATTAAAATGGTTTTGAAGATAATTTTGGAGGATTAAAAAATTTTGACAGCACCATTTTTGAAACAAAATCAAAGTTATAAGTTACCAAACATAAAAAGAAATTAAAATTTAGTACCCAAACAATAATAAGTGTTAAGTTGGATGACAATCATTGCATTTATTCTAACATCATCAATTCAATAATAGAGCTAGCGAACTGAATGTTGAGTCCTAACATATCAAACCCTATTATGCCAGTCATTAATATGTTTTTATTCAACAATATTCTTTTAATTACTGAAAATATATTTTGTATGATAAAAATAAAATTTTAAAAAAATTTACATCGTCTTTTTTTTTTTTCTCAAACAAACAAAAAAATTAAGGCAAAGAAAATTGCATGTGTGATTTTTATTTTTTTTTATTTTTTTTTGGGTTCATTTATAAACTCATATTATTTCTGAGGGATAAGTACAAAAAATACCATGTGGTTAGATGTATTTTCACTTATAGACCTGTGGTTTTTTCGTGACATTTAGAGATATGTGGTTTCATTTTCTAACACTTTAATATCTTCTCAACTAATATTGTCATTATTTTATAATAAAATATTAATATAATACTATCTTTAACTAATAAAAATGTTTTACATGTGATTTACCATCAATATGACTATTTAAATTCTTCTATAAATATTATAAATTTATTTTAAAAATTATTTATTTTTATTCCTAATAAAATAAAAAATACATCTTATTTTTATTTTTTGTAAATTTATTTTAATTTGTTGAATGATATACTACTTACTAAATAATTTAACTATTAAATATTCATATTATTTTATCATTACATGATATATTTTTAATAATATTACTATGTAGGGTACTAAAATGTAAGTAAAATAAAACCACAGATCCTTAAATATCACGAAAAAAATCACAAGCCTATAACTGAAAATACATCTAACCACAGGGATTTTTTTTTTTTTTATACTTATCCCCATTTATGAGACTAAGGCACATCATGCACATTGTGAAAAAAAAGAGAACTAAAAAAGATATGGTAGGTACATAGTTTATAATTACAATAAAGCATTAACTCACCTTGATTCTGTGTTGACTGCGATATGTATTCACCAGCTGGCTGGTCGGCCTGAATTGGCCGGTGGAATTGTCAGATAGAGAAGATGATCACATCATCTCCCCTTCTTCCTGATCGTTCCATCATCATCATGTACGTACCATGATCATCTTCACAGTTCACACCTAATAAATTTACTCATCAACTTAACGATCAGTGTTATATATATATGGAGATAGTGATTTTTACTTTAATCATAAAGATGAACAAAGGAAGCAGATAAAAAGAATAAGATGGTGATTTTACAGAAATAAATAAATAAAGAAGACAAAAGTGAAGAAGTCAGATTAGGGTTGGTTGTAGGGATTTAATTGCTGCACGTTAAAGTCATGTTTCTGTCACTGAGAACTCAAAACCCACTAAATAACTATATAAATAAAAGAAGAAAAAGATAAGTTGATATATAAGTTCATCAAAATGTTAATTGTAGTGCCACATATAAGGCATAACAATATTTATTAATGTTTAATTTGATTATGAAATTAAGATGTAAAAAATGAAATAACGTAATGTAAAATTGTATGAAAAAATTTAATAATGTAATTTGAAGCACTGCTATGTGTGTTGGTGCTAACTATCAAATGTTTGTGAATTATACCCTTCAATTTTTTATTGCTAAAAAAACAATTGCTTGTGGATTTACCTATCATTAATTAAATTAATTTAGCACGTACGTGAATGACATTTTATATAATTAAAATGTGGAAATTAATTGTAATGATCATTCCCTTGCAGTTTAATCCATTAGAGCCTATACCAACATTAAACAATACTTTCTTTTGCGTAAGTTAAATATTATTGTTGGCTTGCAATCTTGCTTTTATAGGAGTTGCTCGAGCCTTATCAAAACATTTTTGTCACTTGGTGATTCTCTTTGCACACAACATTTGTGTTAACTGTGGACTATCTTTTGCCAATGACGACCAATTGGTCTAGGCTTTTAGACCTTAATAGATACAAATTATAACTTCTAAAATAATTATGTTATTTCATATTTACAAATATATATACATAAATGCTCCGATCCTATATTTTTTTTAATTTAATATTTTGTAATTTTATCTTAATTATATGTCAAAATTTTAAAAAATTATCATATTTTAAAATAAAATATTAAAAAAATCTTTTGTAAACTATATTAAAAATTCTATTATATTCCTATCATAAAATTAATATCCGTATTCTCAATACTAATTTAATAATACTCAAATTCTGTTTTTTTACCTTAAATAATTCAAATACTAATTTAAATTAATTATTAAATTCTTTATTTAATTACTATTCTTATTAATAAAAAGTAACCAAATTTTTATTATTATAATAACCTTTTTGAGTTCATGCTATTATAAACTATTTGATTAAATTATAATTTATTAAAAACATTTATTTAATTATTTTAAAATATATGAATTATTTGTAGTCCACGTAACGCGTGAATAGACTGCTAGTAGATAAATAATTCTTGTTAATATATATATATATTCAAATTTTTACTAATCAATTAGTGCAAGTTTAATTAGTATAATTTTATGGCTTTTGGACACATCTCAATTTTTTAAAAATTTTCATCTTTAAATTGTTAAAGTTTTTAAAAAATAAAAAATTATAATGGTATTAAAAATATATAAAAAAGTTAAAAAAAAAATTTTAATAAACAACTGAATAATTAGCAAAAATTTAAATGTAAAAATATATATTTCCCCAAAAAATCACAGGATTATGCTTTCAATAATTTCTTTTTATTCAATATTTTGTGATTTTGTCTTATGTGTTAAATTTTAAAAATTCATCATATTTTTAAATAAAATATTAAAAAACATTTTCTAAACTATATTAAAAATTTTATTATATTCATATTATAATACTGATATCCGTATCCTCAATACTAACCTAATAATACTCAAATTCTATTTTTTTACCTTAAATAATTTAAATACTAATTATAATGAATTATTAAATTCTTTATTTAATTATTATTTTTATTAATAAAAAGTAACCAAATTTTTATTATTATAATAACTTTTTTGAGTTCATGCTATTATAAACTATTTAATTAAATTATAATTTATTAAAAATATTTATTTAATTATTTTAAAAGTATATATATTATTTATAGTCCGCGCAACGCATGGATGGACGGCTAGTAGATAAATAATTATTGTTATATATATATATATAAGTTGACACTTGGGTTGGCCCTGCTCAAGAGCAAAAATCCAATGATGAAAGTTCAAAAAAAGAGCTCAACAATATAAAACCTGACATTCCAGCCCATTTGACAGGCTCACTACCCATTTAGCCCATTAAAATATTCTGATGAGTTTCGTCTCATTACTAAGGCAGTCGCCTCATCGTTGAGGCGGCGTCTCAGTATAGTCTGCCAAAAAAAAAAACTACATTTTAGAGGATCATGGTTTAAATCGCATTCCAAAGATTTACAGAGGAGAATATGGGGAGAATGGGAGATGGAGGAAGTGGGGAAAGAAGTGGGAGAGAAAAAAAAAAGCGGAAAAAGGAGAGGATAAAAAAGGATTATGCAGAGAGGAGAAAGAGAGAGGCATCAATGTTCAAAAAAAATCAGAAAAAAGAAACGTAAAAACAAAAAAGAGGCAGAAGAGAAATAAAAAAAAAAAAAAGAGAATTGAACAGAGGGCTTTTGGGGCTAGAGGCGTGTAAGAAAAAGGTTTGAAATTCAGCTACATTGGGAGGAGTTCATCATCTTGATAAGAAAAAAAACACTATCAATACTTCTAAGGGCCAAGACAAGGAAGGCAAAATCAGTATCAATAGTACATCTTTTTATTTCTCTGTTTACATTGTTTGCTTGAATTTGAATCATCTTTTATGTGAATTTGATCAATAGATATGCATAGTTAAACATGTGATTATTGTCTATTTATTTGAATGTTGCATTCATATCAGGATGATTGTGTATATTAGGTGAATTCTGCTTGTTCACATCTATGCATTGTTGAGATTTAAATTTTTAGTTTTCCGACTCGTGTATATTTTTTGCATGCTATCATTTATTGTATGGTAATTACCTATGGTTTAGGCTTCAGTATGCGTGTTTAGAATTGATAAAAGTTCAAATTTTTGCTTTCTTGTTTGTTCTGTTCCAGTACCAAAGGTCGTTAGGGCGGCACCTCAGCTCTGAGTCCTAAGACAAAGCAACTAACGCCTCACTGAGGCGCCGCCCCTGCATAGCCTTATTCATACTTGTGACTTTTGATGCTCTGTTTTGTACATTTATTCATTGTAACTTCTTGTTGATTATTTACTTTCTCCTGTGCTAACTTTATTTTCTTTTGTAGGTTTTTTTTTTGTTTGGAAAACTGATTATAATTTCTTGTAGGCATATATACACAGTAACCCATGAGTTATCATATTTTAGTTTAGTTTTATTTATGGTTTTGTGTGTAAAGGATTGTAATTCTATTCTCTTCCCTCTTTCTTTACATGCGTTTATTTATTTATTTTGTTCTTGTTGTTATATTTGGATAAGTTTGATGATGTGTGAATGTGTGTTGTGACAAATTGAAATAATTGCATGTAAAATGCACTAATTAACAACTTGGACCTAATTGTAAAATTTAGAACTTATTGGAGGTAATTGCAATTTGTATATAATTAAGGAAATAATTAAATAATTAAACACGAAACACGCACGAAGGCCAATCGCAAGGTCGAATGGACATTTCAAAAGCCCATACCCAGTTTTCGGACTCAATCTTTGAGAACTGCTGCTGGGCCCCTCCGTGGGATCCAGTTGCTGTACAATATACATGTCTCGGCTTTCACTCGGGTGGCGACTCCATCTCCGACTTAAGCCCATCAAAAGGCCCAAAGTTATATTCCTAGTACGCTCTGAGCCCGCATAGTACCATGGTCACCAAACACTTGAACGCGTGTTGAGCCCCGCCGCCTACAATATATATATTCAAATTTTTATTAATTAATTAGTGCAATTTTAATTAGTATAATTTTATGGCTTTTGGACACATCTCAATTTTTTTAACTTGTCATCTTTAAATTGTTAATTTTTTTGAAAAAGTAAAAAATTATAATGGTATTAAATATATAACAAGTTAAAACAAAAATTTTAATAAACAACTAAATAATTAGCAAAAATTTAAATGTAAAAATATATATTTCCCAAAAAAAATACATGATTATTCTCTCAAAATGAAGAATTTTCATTTCGTAATCCATAAAATTATGTATATTTTTTTATATGTAATCTTAATTTTTTTAATCTAAATATCTAGCATCTATAGGCTGCTAATTCAGTTCGACTTGAATATGATAGTAAAAAATAATAAAAAAATTTTAATAATTAATTCTGTCTAAATCACCTATATTTAGAGTCTAATAGAGCTCTTAATAATCAAGTTCAACTTATATAGGACTAAAAAAAAAGCGACAAAAATCTCTGACCCAACAACTAATTTTACATTAGTCCATTAGAATTTCAACTGAGCAAAAATACAAGTGCAACAAAAGTTTTCTATCCAACAGAAAACTAATTTAATATAACTACATACAGTGTAGCTCAAATTTAAAATGTCATTTAAGCGATACCGGTTTTTTTGCAGGCTAATCCAATTATAGTTGGTGTGATCTTTAAATTTTAATTTGTATACAAAAATCTTTATATATCAATTTCAAAACGCAAATTATTTTTTCCTGGTTTCATAAAAGAAAAACAATTACAATATAATAATGTATTATACTATTATTAATCGGGTTTGGGTAGTTTCAAAGCCCAGCTCAAGTCAGGCCTGAATGGACTGGCCGGCTGGCAAGCCCATGATTAGGTCTTCTGAACAGCCGAGACAGGCAGACAGCCACCGCGTAAGCTCATTGCTACCATTTCCGCCCCGACACTCCGCGGTCGTCTACTCCGCCCTGTCTCCGACCGAAGCAAACCAAAACCACCGCAATCTTCGTCGGAGAAAATGGAGAAAAGCAAAGAAGCAAACGCAGAAGAACGAGAGATAAAGGCAGAATTCGACGCATCGGAAATAGAATACGTAAGCTACGGCGGCGAACATCACTTACCATTAATCATGAGCCTCGTCGATCAAGAACTTAGTGAACCTTACTCAATTTTCACTTACCGTTACTTCGTTTACCTGTGGCCTCAGCTCTCTTTTCTGGTAAATTTTGGATTTTTGCATATTAAAAATTTCAATGTTGTTATTGTAAAATTTAGGGTTTTGGTTGGTGTTTCTGTTAGGCCTTTCATAAAGGGAAATGTGTGGGGACGGTGGTTTGCAAGATGGGAGAGCATCGAAATACAACGTTTAGAGGCTACATTGCTATGTTAGTTGTCATTAAACCTTACAGAGGAAGAGGAATTGGTAATTAATTTTGTTGATTTACATTGAAAGTTTGCTGCTTTGAGGATTATTTTGAGTGATTTTTGAAAATTTTTGTATATTGCAGCCACAGAACTTGTTACTAGATCAATTAAAGTGATGATGGAATCAGGATGTGAAGAGGTATGATTTAATGTTATTTGTTACCTTGCAATGCTGTTTATAAATGGCAAGAAATGCATGTTATTGAGATATTGCATTTGCATCTATGCTCTTGTGAACAATCTTATTGGTTGTAAATAATCTTGTCACCCGGAGGTATCATTGCTTATTTATCCATGCAGATGATAAGTAAACGTTTGATGATTACATAACAATTGCCTTGGCAATGCTTGTCACAATCAGGTTGAATTCGAAACTTTATGGAAAGTGTGAATGTCAGCGTCATATTCCATGAAATTAATAAAAGCATCCTATTCTAGGAATTTAATACAATAGTAACTTAGTATTAAGTTTTCTGCCATTAGTTAGTAAGTTAGTATTGAATGGAAACCAATTTTTCTGTCATGATAAAGAATTTTGGTGTCAATTTTGTTGGATTCAACAACTTCCTGACTTGGTGAGACATTGCAGCCAAATGTTGAGATTTGATGAGTTTCTTTTGGTCGTAATGACTAATGCTCTCTACTTTTATTCCTGGCTATTGTTTGAATAACTTCTTGGATGCCTTTGCACCCTGTCGGCAAATTGTGAAATGAAAAGTTATTTTTAGAAAAATGATGCTGCATTGGTTTAAGAAGGGGGAAAATGTCATTCTGCATCTACTGATAGCAACCTTTAAATATATCGCATCTACTCATACTTCTGAATATTGGTACAGACTACATGAAGTGTATTGCGGTTTATTTATCTGTGTTTTTTTGGTGCCATTCTGTTGTTAAAGGGTCCAGATGTGCCGCGCAGAACAAAATTCTGGATATATTTTTAATATCTCTATTTGATTTTGCTGTAACAAACTCAACTAGATTTTATTGTTTAAGACGCATGCATGATGTAATTCTAATGCAAGAGAAAATGAAACCTAGCTCATGGTGCTTCATGAAGCTCCAAGTTTAAATTAGTTGAGTAGGCTATGCTGATTTTTCCTCCTTTATATGGCATCCATTATTAATTAATTAATTAATTTTCTGAAGGTGACATTAGAAGCAGAAGTCACAAACAAAGGAGCACTTGCATTATATGGCCGCCTTGGGTTTATTAGAGCAAAACGGCTCTTTCATTATTATTTGAATGGTGTTGATGCGTTTCGCCTGAAGCTACTATTCCCCCAACCAGATATACACCCCTCACTAACTATGGCAGTGCAAATAGAGGATAGCCTTAGACACAAGGATCATCTACCAGGGGAAGAGTGCTGTGGTCCTCGATGTGGCTTGTAATTTTTGGATGTAGAAATTTTGGCTTCTTTTTTGCACAAGAAATTTTCTGTGATCTATTTGAATATGTATATTGTCTTATTAATTGTGGGTGGATTATAAGGAATATGACAGACTTTTCATCAACTGGTGACCATTTGGAAGATTTTTGAGTAGCGGCTTGTTGCAAGCAAAACAACATTGAAGTGTCATTGGTATTATTCTTGGTTATGAAAATAAGTAGATGGATGTTATTGACCCATGAAAATTACCATGATAGGGTCTTTAATATTATGGTGAAAAAAATCTTTAAGGTTGTATACCGAATTGGAGGGTAATGGAGTCTCAAATAATTAATACAATAAATTAAAATTTATTCTGCAGTATTCTCAATTGGTGAAAACTTGGCTTCATAGTCATGTAAGGAACAACACAATACATGCCAACCTATTGCAGACATGTAAAGCTTGGTGTGCAAAGATTGGAGAGTGGAAATTGTTCATGTCTGCAGAGAATCTAATAAGGTGGCAGATTATCTTGCAAACTTGGCTTTGAGTCAAGAGAGAGGCCTCAAGCAGTTTCAGGAACCTCCTGATGGGATTTTGCAAGAGTTACAATATAATATTGTAGCAATTGCTTGGCCTAGGCTTATCAGGTCTTAATGTGTTTTTTTTTTCTGGGTTGTTCCCTCCTTTGTATTTTTTAAAAAATAATTAATACAATTAATTAAAAAATTATTAATTCGTAAAAGTAAGGTTTCCCAACTTCATATATCAGCACTCAAATTTTTTACGGGCTGATCTCAAAAGTTGATTTTTAAAAATATATTATGCACCAATAATAACAAACATTATTTTATATACAGATAGATATAGGTAGGTTATTTGGAAGGAAAAGAATTCTGGCATTTGTTAGAGAAAGGTTTATGCCTAAACCAGCATAGAAGCAAGGAACAGCCTTTGGATGACAAGCATAGACCAGCATAGAAGCAAGGTACAACTTTTGGATGACAAAACAATGATTCATTAATCTGGTAGAAATGTGGTAGCAAGAAAAATTTTCATAGCATCGACACCTTTTTACTTCGATATCTAATTCTTCTCTTCGATCAATCACATTCCAAATATCATACCAAGTACCCTTCTCAACTATGGCCGCTGAGGCAATTGTTTCCAAAGTCCTGGACGAACTGACATCAATCATTGCTCGTGAGATCGACCAGGAGGTGAGGCTCGTTGTCGGGGTCAGAAAAGAAGTCGAAACTCTGACCTCCAAGTTCCTGGACGTCCAAGCTGTGCTGGATGACGCAGAGAAAAGGCAACTGAAGGAGGATGGAGTCAGACGCTGGATTTCTAAGCTCAAAGACATCTCCTACGACATGGATGACGTGCTAGATGAGTGGAGCACTGCAATTGGGAAATCGCTAATCAAGGGAGATGATGAAAGTGCTCCTCGTGATCAGAAGAACAAAAAGAAGGTACTTTGCTTAACCTGCTTCTCTTGCTTTGGCTGTAGAGAAGTTG
>CATIWO010702954.1:0-10008 GCA_949673435.1 Macaranga tanarius | reverse complement strand
TCATCACAATTCAACATTTCACAATTCACATATACAACTCATATTTCAACAACCACATTTCAATTCATAACCAATTCACTTTCAATATTCATGCCACATTCAATCATAATTTAGCATCTTCGCGATATATATATATTGTTTTAAATCACATCATACAACTTGTCTCAAGTATTCATGGCACATAATTCTCACAATTCATATACTTCCACATTCTCAACAATTATATATATCATTTCATTTCTCATCACATAATTGCCCAATTCATGTTAAACAACAAAATTCTCATTCAATATTAAAATTAACTTCACACCTCATCTAACCATTTAATTCAATACAATACAACATTCTCATAATATATATACATATTATGTATATATCATACCACATCACATACTTGCCAAAATATTATTATTAATATAGTTATTATATTTAAGAGATTCAATATATATATAGATTATATTAATAATCATTTACTCAAGAGGGCTTCAACTCCTTTAAAAATAAAGCTCCCCTAGTGAGTAATGTCTCCAATATCCTTATTCATGCCTACACATAATTCATACATCAATTCACAAAGCAAACATGCCACTTGCACTCAACTCAACAAAATGCCACTAAGTGCAGCCCCATACTCTAGGTTCAAATTGTTCAAATAATTCACATACACATCCAAAAATCATAAAAATATTACTGAAGCTAGATTTATGACTTCAAATTCCAATTAGAATTACTTAATTTGGATGTGTGTGGAATTAATTATGGATTTTTGAGCAAAACTGAGTAAAATAGGAAAATAGAGTTTCTAGTATGAGCACAAAAATGTAGGGCTATGCCATCATCTTAAATAGCAGAATTAGCTCTAGCATAAAACATAAAAATTGTAGAGGACTCTCTAAGATTTCTAGAACATCAAACCATGCTCAAATCAGAGGTCTAAAACTCAAGTTATGTTTAAAATACTAAGACTGATGCAATACCCAAAATAGAACACGAAATTTCAACATAAAAACCTAATTTCAAATAATCAAAATAAATACATGGCTTACCTACAATGATGTACAAGTGGCCAATTGATCTTCTTAAACTCCCAAAAATAATACTAGATGAGTAGAGAATTAACAAAAGCTCCCAAATAAAATAAGAACACCCTTCTTCTTCTCTTCCCAACCGAAATCTCTACACCAAAATACATATACACACACATACTTACACTTCCACCAATCAAATAATTCCATTTGCCCCCTCCCCAAAAGTCTTCTTTCTCCATAATCACATATTATTATAATATCTAATAATAATAATAATAGATAATGTCAACTATTATTTCTTAATAAAATAATAGTAAATATCACCATAAATACATATCTATCACTAATTAACCAATATTATATATATATATATATATACACACACACACACATAATATCTCCACCAATCTCTACATACCCTTAATAACCTTGGATTATTATACAATAATTCTCAACTTTCTTATATGATAAATAACTTCCACTTTCTTAATACATATACCCCTCTCTACCCAAATGCACATATTCACACTTAAATATAAACCATAACTCTACTCCCCATGTCATAAAAATACCATGCATGAATACTGTTCTAAAAATACGGGTGTTACACTATCATTAGTGATGGTTGTTCACACTTTTGTAACCAGCAATTTGAGAAGCTATTGAAGAAATATAGAGTCACATACAAGATTGCAACTCCTTACTACCCTCAGGTCAGTGGCTAAGTGGAAATATCCAATAGGGCAATTAAGAGCATACTCGAGAAGACTGTGAGTGCCTCAAGGAAGGATTGGTCACTTCGCCTTGATGACATACTTTGGGCATTCATAACTACTTTCAAGGCTTCCATTGGAACTTCTCCATTTCAGCTTCTCTATGGCAAATCTTGCCATCTTCTAGTGGAGCTCGAACATCGGGTATTTTAGGCTACCAAGTTCATAAACTTTGACTTGATCAAGGCTGATGAGAAAAGGTTGCTTCAACTCAATGAACATGAAGAGTTTCGCCTTGATGCTTATGAGAATGCTAAGATCTATAAAGAAAGAACAAAGAGGTGGCATGATAAGCACATTATTAAGAGAGACTTTAAAGAAGGTGATCATGTCCTTCTCTTCAACTCACGATTAAAACTCTTTCCTGGGAAGCTTAAGTCAAGATGGTCAAGGCCTTTCCAAGTTAAACATGTCTATCCTCATGGCGCAATTGAAGTGTGGAGTCAAAATACAAGCACTTTCAAGGTTAATAGGCAAAGACTCAAGTATTATTTTAGTAATGAAGAGGTACTAATGAGTGCCTCATGGTCACTTCTTGCGGCCACTTGATAAAAAGGGAGTATGGTCAAGCTAATGACTTTAAATTAGCACTCTTGGGAGGCACCCCTAGTTCATTTTCATTTTTAGTCATACTTAGTTTTATTTCTTACATTTTGTTTATTTTTTTATTTGTATCAACATTTTTTAGAATTAAAATAATAATAATAATAATATTAATAACAAATAAAAAATGGGTTTTCGAAGAGGTCTGCGGATTCTCCTCTGCTGCAGTCGCTGTACCTTCAAAAATACTCGAGTCTCCGTTGCGGTCACCCATGATGTTACGGTCACAGCATAATGCACACAAGCCAACGCCATCCTTTGCTACTGCAGTCGCCCTGCCTCTGCAATTGTAGCGAAGCTGTATCAAGGAAAAGTAGCATGCTTACTGCTGCGATTGCAGCGACTTTGCCCCTGGTAATGACACCAAAAACTTGTTATCGTAAATTTGTAAGTATACGGATCGTGACAAATAATACAATGATAAGTGAGTATCATTCTCATGAGGAAAGGGTACTAAATACTAGCTATAATTCAATTTCCTTAGCTAACAAAATAAAATTAAATTTCAAAAATCAAATCAAATAATTTGAAAATAAAACTATCTAATCAAATAACCTAAATTAAATCAATAGAAATAAACTAGAGCTTGGATTTATTTAACTAGTCAATACTTGATTTACAGGATTAATTTATAACTAATTCACTAATTATAGTTAATGGTAAATTACTCTAAATTACCTAAAGTCTCATTTCGAGATCAATTAAGCATACCAAAATTAATTATCGCCTATTTTTATGGTCAATAAATTAATCAAAGTTCATTAAGCTTCCTAGTAATTTATTTTATCCCCTAAGGATTCGTCTACTTTCGTGATCGAATTGCCTAAGTCTTATGAGTTATGAGCTAGCAATTTACACAATTTTCATTATCAATAAATTACCCACAAATATGCATTCAATCTGATCTAAAATCAAATGCAATGAATATTAATTCAACTCATAAAATTTACTGCAATAATCAATGAATTGATTAAAATAAAATCCTAACAAGTACTAATCTAGCTACACAAATCCAAACCCTAAATAGTTTAGCTACTCATGGTAAAGTATTCTAACAGTTCAAAGAAATCAAACATGATACACAATAGATAGATGAAGATAGAAGAAAAACTTTGTTAAAGGAAATCTTCATCTTCAATCCTCCTTGAGCTCTTCAATTCTACGCTTGAATTTCTTAGTAGCCATCTCTAATGATCTTCCCTTCTTTCTAAAGTGAAAACTCACTTTTTATAGAGAAAATATGTAAAAATTCATCTATGGATCCAATTGGTAATTTTTCGCCTTCAAATCCTTACCTTATGAGGATTTTAGCTCCATAATTCAGCTCTTTAAATCATGGATTAGATATTGGACACTCTAGAATTGAGAGATTTCCTAAAAAAAAATGCACAAAAAAGATATAGAATAATTAGGAAACTAAAAAGGAAAATAAAGCTAACCTAAATAACTAAAATACTAATAAAACACTAATTAAAATATAAAAAGTAAATAAATTCTAATTAAACAGATAAGAAGAAGAATGAGTGATATAACAAAGAAATATAGAGCGTTTTATGTAGAAGAAACTGAGTAATTTATACTCACAATACCCAACTTTTTAACCAAATCCTATTAAAGTATCTAATCTTTATTTTGTAACGTAAAACTTTCCAATCTTTGATTCTTGTAACATCCACTCCTTAATCACATTAACCATGCATGTTGCCTTTCATTGCATATAGAGTAAAAGGGTGAAGCTAAATTAAGAATAAGTGTATTTATGTAATATGGATAAGGGCTTAATTGAAAATAAGCTTGGACTAAATTGATATTATTGGAAGTTTAGAGATTAATGTGTAATACTTACACTTTAATAAGGATTAATGTGGATATTAAGGTGATAAATCTCTACAATTATCTAGAATTATCTAGATTTATTATTGACTAAGTCATGTATTAGTATATGTACAAGTGTGTATATAAGTATAAAGTGGAGATGGTGTACAAGTGTGTATATAAGTGTAAGGTAGAGATGGTGTACAAGTGTGTATATATGTATGGTGGAGATTGTGAAGGGAATTCTATAAATAAAAGGGGTTAAGGATTCTTAAAAGGTTAGAGAAATTGATCTAAATTCTAATCAATTCACAAGGGATTTGGAAACCTAAAGAAATCTAGAGGATTTGAAGATTGGAAATTGGTAAGTTAAGCATGTATTTTTATTATTTGAAGTTAGATTTCATTAAAAGCAAAATTTGTGCTCTGTCTCAAGAATTTTTAGTTCTAGTATTTTTATCATAACTTAAGTTTTAGAACTCAAAATTGAGAAAAGTTTAGTGCTATGGAAACTTCAAGGAGTTCTCTACAACTTCTATATTTTGAGATTAAGTTGATTCAGTCTTTAAGAGGGTCTTATTGAGCTGGACATTTTGGTGCTCACACAAAATGCTCTGTATGACCTGATTATGATAAAAAAATTCATAATTAATTATATACATATCAAAATTGATTAATTCTAATTAAAAATTAAAGTAGACTCATAATACTAGCTTTTGTAATAACATTATGGTTATAGGATTTATATACATAACATTAGAGCATGTTAAACTTGAGATAACATATTACACTAGTTGAGCTTAAGTGCAACTATATTGTATTGTGTGTGTGTGTTTGATATGTGGATATGTGTAGGAGCTACAAAAGGCAAAAAGAATACAACCAACTAGGGAAACCTCTTCTGATTTAAAGTTTAGGAACCACCTTTGGTAAGGAGTTACTAATATAATATATATGCGGTTTCTCTTACATGATATAGTTGTAATATTACAGGAGTACTATTTTGAATAATTGAATAATATATATAATGAATGAGATGCAATAAGATGTTAATAATGTTAATAGAATATTAATCTTATTTTAGTAATTGATGAATTAAGGATTGTATGTGAATAATATGCTTGTGTGATATGCCAAGTGAATACATTATGGACTTGGTTAGGCGTTTGTACTATTAATCATAAGATATGCATTGGATTGTATAGAATTATAATGATAATAAAAGAAATGTATGAATTTCATTGTTAATTACCTTTGTATGATTAAGATTAAGAAGATGAGCTGTTGTTATGACTAAATCTTAAGTATCTTAGATGAGTTATGATTTTTAGAAGGTGATGACACTGTAGTATGATACAAGGTAATTAATAAAGTGCATAATAGGTGAGGTTGATGTATTTGTTGTGAGGTATGTGATCATATGTGGTAAATATGAAATGTGTTAGTATTGAATTTTATGGCTGCAAGTGTGTATATGTTATGAACTTGAGTTCGGTCCATTGCATTTAAATGATGTAACTTGTAAGCAAATGTGAACATAATGTGAAATAAATAGTGAGACTATGAGGGGGAGAATGATTTATATTATAACCATACCTTTGATGTTAAATAATAAATATGTCGTGTCCATCGACAATATTAAAGGAGTAAATAGGCAGATTGGCTAAGTGTCTATCGGCAATAGAAAAAGAAAAATATGCCGATTGGCTAAGTGTCCATCAATAATATTAAATGATAAACATGTCGATTGGCTAAGTGTCCATCAATAATATTAAATGATAAATACTTTAATTGGCTAAGTGTCCATCGATAATATTAAATAATACATATGTCAATTGGCTTGGTGTCTATCGACAATATTGAAGAATAGATAGGCCAACTGGCTAAGTATCCATCAGTAATATTAAATGACAAATATGCCAATTGGCTAAGTGTCTATCAGCAATACTAAATGGTAAATATGTCGATTGGCTAATTGTCTATCAGCAAGGAAAATGATACTATATTGATAATACTAAGTGATTAACAAGTGATGTGAGATGTGGAATCATGAAATAAGAGCATAATTATCTTTGAGTAAAGGAATAATTTTCCTAATTATGAGGCTAATAATTGTGAACATGGGAAGTGTTGATTGTAAGCGCATACATGAGGATATATATGATCCTTTATTTGTAAAAGTGGATACTAAGTGTGCTATGGATGTATGTGTACGCGAATAAGGATATTAAAAGAGTTGTGTTAATTAAATGTAAACACTAAATGAGGTATAGAAAAGGGGAAGACATGATTTGTAAATGTAATATGTATTTAATTGAGTAAGTGAATGCATATACTAAATAGTGTGTTGTGCTATAATTATTGAAATTATGGATGAAAAATCATGAGCATGATTGATTGTATTAGTAATTAATTGTGTGTAATATATTTGAGCATGAGTTTAGGGTATTATGTATGCTTTTGAAGTGATTCCAAGTCAGTTTGAGCTTTACTTGGGTGAATTAAAGGTTGCTTTGATCAATGGTGTTTAAAAGAAGTAGAATGTTGGCCTTGGAAGCTCCTCACGACTGTGAGGAGGGATCGTGAGTTGCTCAAGAGACTTGCAATAGCAAATGGCTTCTCCTCACGGTTCTGCTCACGACTGTGAGGGGCTACTCACGATCGTGACCTTCTTAGTCACGATCGTGAGGGCAGCTTGTGATCGGCTCGGGACTCTTTTCAATGATACTTTCATTTGGTTCCTAATTGGCTTCAATTCCACTTTATGATTATGACCTTCAAGCTATCAAACATAGTTCACCAATAATTGATATGGAAACTTGAGTTTCTAACCATTAAATATTCTCCTTATATAACATCAACTAGCCTATATATATATATATATATATATATATATAGAGAGAGGTTAGTTGATGTTATATAAGGAGAGTATATAAGACCTTAAAGAGGCTATCTTTACTACATGAATATGTGGTTTACTAGTTTGCTTAATAAATAATTTAAATGGTTTTAAGAAGGTTATTTACATGGGTGTTACATTATTAAATGATACAAAAGCTTGGAAATTAGACCATGAACACTATAAAAAGTGTTTGACTAATTAAGATTCCTTAAGAAAGTATAAGAGGATATGAAGGTCTACTTTTACTTAATAACACATAAATTATAGTGTGATAAAAGTGTAGCTTAATTAGTTTTTGAGAAGCTAATATATGTATCTATATTAGTGATTACTTACAAAATAGCAAGCTCACCCTTTTGTATCTAAATTTTTCACAATAAGCGATAGTTAAGTCGAGGTCTGCATGTAATAGAGATACTAGGTGGGCCAGTGACGAGCCCGGTGTATGCATAACTGGATGTTGCTATTATTTATGTTTGATGTCTGTACTCAAACTTCTTAATGTGTATTAAGAAGTTCTAATATGTTAAAACATACTAGTAACATGTTATAATGTAATGATAAGAGCTTCAATGTTAATGGTGAATTATGTGTTCAGTTTGGGAAAATTTTTTATTGTGTCACGTGTCTAAGTGTATGATGGGAGTGTTACAATTCTAGTCTCACAAAAGTCATTATACCAATTTTCTGGGCGGCAATAATGATGTGCTACTGATGTATTAACTTAAATGAAAAAAAATTATATTTGTTTATTAAGACACATGGCGCCACATCATACTATATATCTTAATATTTAATTTTTTATTTAAAAAACCCACTAATTCTCTCTCCTCCCCTCCAACCAACTACTTCCATCAAACATTAATCAAAGCATATGAGATTTAAATTTTCTATCCATATTTTAAGCTTATCCAACTAGTTAGTCTTAAGCTATTAATTTCATCTTCAACCTCCCGTTTGAGTTTTTTATTAAAAAAAAACTCAAGATTAACCCATTAACTTCATCTTCAACTTCTACTTTCAGTTTAACCCATATTTTGAACTTAACCCATTAACTTCATTTTCAACCTTCAATTTCTATCACTAAAAAAATTTTAAGGAAAAAAACTAAATAACAAATTTAAGATGACTATGATTTATCTCTATCTCTTTTTTTCCTTTTTTTTTGTCAAGAGGCACAAAACTTTTAAGAATATAAAACAAA
Source organism: Macaranga tanarius (assembly GCA_949673435.1). Lineage (NCBI taxonomy): Eukaryota > Viridiplantae > Streptophyta > Magnoliopsida > Malpighiales > Euphorbiaceae > Macaranga > Macaranga tanarius. The sequence goes on along the minus strand of CATIWO010702954.1, from coordinate 1,683 downwards.
TGCTGGACAAAACTATCACAATTGGTAGGAGAAATTTTGAATTTTGGAAGATAAAGAAGAAAAAAAAGGATCATATTTTTTTTAAAAGATTTGTCATTTTAGTTGATAAAATTTTGGAATGAATTTTGAGATCTAGAAGATGAAGAGAAACAGAGGCAATAGAAAAATTAATAGAGTTTGGTTATGGTTATTATGGTAGAACCAATGAGGAGGTGGCATCCAGAGATGCTTGACTGGCATTAATATTGTGGTTGTTATGTTGGCGCGATGAACTATTGGTGGAAAGGATGTTTATGTTGGTAGTGGTAGTGTTGCAATAGTGAAGGTAAAAATTTGTGTTGGAGCGGCGATGTTGTAACGGTCATGGTGGTGGTGTTTCTATTGGCAGCAGCGGTGGTGGCGGCATTTATGTTGTTGTTTGTGTTGGTAACATATGTGTTTGTGTTTTTTTTGAACAACGATGTGTTTATGCCTTAATGGGTAATAACAAATAAATCATGTTTAATTTTTTAAAAGTTAATAATAATTATTAAAGAGGTATGAGAAAACAAAAGAATATACTAGAGCTAATGACATATATGGTACCATTAATATGACACCACATATCTTACTTTAATTATGTAAAAATTTTTTAAAATTGTTTGTACCTAAATATAAATTTTGGCCCATTTTTAAAATTAAGGCCTAAATGAAGCCCAAAATCAAAATCCAGCCTGTTCAAAATTGCTTGGGGAAAGAAATCGTTAAGTTAAAGTAAGAAGCTTCTGGAGGTAACCAGAAAAATCAAGCAGAGGCTGTAGAATTACTAGGGGTAATCCAAGAGGTGCAAGTTACAGGATTCATTGAAGGTAATTATGGCGACATTCAATAGGAATTTACTTCTGCACCAAGCTTGTGGACTATAAAAGGAAGGCAAACAACATGGAATCATAGACAGCAAAAATATACAACCAATCCAATCAACAACAATTAGCAAATTAATATTTAACAAATGCAATTTTTAGCAATTTTTTAATAGTCATTTCCTTTAGCTTATAGCATTTTTACGCTTTCATTTCAGCAAAGTTTGTATTATTGTTATTTCAATACAATTTCAAATTTTCTCAAGCTTATTGTTATTACCTTTAGCATTTTATCAGCATTACCTTTAGCTTTTTATCATTACCTCCAACATTACCTTTAGCGTATTTTCATTACCTTCAGCGTATTTTTATTTCCTTCAGCATATTTTCAATTTTCTCAAGCATACTTTCATTACTTTTAGCTTTTTATCATTATCTCCAGCATTACCTTTAGCTCATTTATTATTTCTTTTAGTCAAATTACCATTACCTCCAGTAACTAATTGCCATTTACAATCAAATACAAACTTTTACATCCTTGGAACTCAAACAAATTGTGGTAAAGGTATTTGAGAATCCGCAATTATTTAAAAGAAGTTAGTATTTATAAATTTAGGAAATCAATCTTTCCTGGCACGCTCGCAAAATTCAATTTGCTAAAAAATTGCACCAATAATCTTTTGGCACGCCCAATGGGACATAATGTAACATCCGTGTCCTGGAAACAGGATTACTGTTCGTTAATGTAAATTAAGGATGTTATTACTGTTTCAGTTAATTTAATTTGGTGATTTAAGAATGGTTTGCCACGGTTATGAATAGATGCTTTGGAGTTTGATTC